>CM076572.1:870621859-870770460 GCA_034641835.2 Pinus albicaulis
GTATATGCTTAGAGAAAGATTAGTTTATTTGGTTGTTTGTTGCTAGATACTTTTAGTACTAGGGAGATCGGTCTTGTCCGCGAGATGGATTAATCCATACAACAGGCGGGAAAGTTTTTAAAAATGGCGCAGAGGGCAGACAGTTTTGAAAACCGGGAGAGGTTTATCGCGTAAGGAATGGGTGGTAAGTGGTTTTTGGTGGGAGGTGCGCGATATGCCTCAGGAGGAGACAAGTGGCGGGGAAAAACTGCCTATTTCGCGTGGGTTATAAAACACTAACCCCATCGCAACTTTATTTGTGATATGTGATGCTGGTCGTCGGATCTCAGGATGGGAGATCAATGGTTGATGCACATCCGGGAGGCGGTGAAAATTTGGTCGGGCCAGCGGTAGTGGAGGACAGGTGGCGTTGTGCGGTTGGATAGTGGATTTAATGGAGGATGGGGCCCGCTTATAATAATTCAAAGGTTTAAGAGCCCTTTTTATAAGGTATACAGGGTTTATGAAATAAAAAGGGCGGAGGATTTATTTGCATAGGGGAAGGGATTAGGATAAGCGAGGGTTGAGGTCTTATGAGTGTGAGGGGGTTGGGGCTTAGAAGAAAAAGGATCTTAGGGTCTATTTTATATAAGGGCGGGTTTATGATATAAAACAGAGTTTTATATAAGATTTAAAACACCCGATAGCTTGGTTTTAAACAATGTAAAAGGGGGTTTTTACACTGTTTAATATTTTCAAAGGAAAAATGATGAACGACGCTCCCTTTAGGAAGGTTTTTAGGAAAGGAAGAAATGGGTTTTTTAGAGAAAAAGGAAATGAATGAGAGTGAAGGTAAGGCAGTGAAATAAGGTTAATAGGCCCAACAATGAAGTCCTTTTTGGAGCAGTGAGGTGAAAATTAGAGGGTAGAGAGGGAAAATATAGTGAAAATAGTTTAACTTAGGATAATGAAGGCAGTGAGATTTCTAAAACTCACAATATTTCACAAATCTTGTTTTTAGAAATCTAGGACCATTACTTAGTCATCTTTTGAGATCAACAAAAATTATTGATGACTAACAGCCACAAAGACGAAGTATAGAAAAGGGGAAATCAAAGCAAAGATGATTATCCAGGATTCTATTCATAAGCACTTGGTTGCTTACATTTCTGAGCTGAAGACATCCAAGGAGTTTTATGATAAGCTAGTGAGCATGTTCAGGGCTAGAAATGCTAATCAAATCATCTTCTTCAAGAATAAATTGAAGAATATCAAGAAGGGTAAGGATGAATCTATTCAATCCAATTTTATGAGGCACACTGAAAGCAGGAGTAACCTCCTAGCTATTGGGGAAGCAATATCTGATCGAGAGATGGTTCTTATTACACTTGGAGGTCTCCCCCATTATTGGCATGTATTTAATACCGCTATTCTTAATAATAATGTGATTCCTGATTTTGATGAAATATTGACGAGACGCACTCACGAGGAAACAAGAATGATGGAGTATGCCTCTAATGGTAATGGAAGTGATGATGCAGGGGAATTAGACACTAGCCAGCAATGTAGGAGGTTTTGTCCACATGTTGTGGCTAGGAGGGTTTGAAATCATTTGAATTGTAACAGCTAGGTATCAATACCTCAGCTGACTGTTTCATTTAGAGTAGTTAGAGTCGTAGAAGTCGAATAGTTCAGTTAGTCTATCTATCATATTTCAGTTAGTTGAATTATTGTAATTAGGCTGTTGATTTCCTAAACCGGTCCTCGCAGAGGAACCGAAGAGTCACCTTGTAATGTATATAAAGTGTATTCCTCGAGGAAAAGAGAAAGAGGAGGAAAGAAGAGATTTATGCAATAAAAATTTGTGAGTCAAACAATTGCTTCCAGTTAAATGAATTTCAATTCCCGTTGATTATCCAACTATATTGAATCGTTATTTGTGAAGTAATTGTTTAACTGTGAGGCGATTGAACACTGGTCTGTGTGAAATCGTTAACAGGGTTGTAGCATGATTGCCGCATTTCTCTAGTTATTGTTCTCTCGTGAATTATCTGAACGAACTCTGTGAATTAAAACCCAAGTGCAGGAGAAGTCTGTATAGAAAAGCATGGTCATTGGACTCTGTTCAATGGTGGAAATCCCGCTAAATAAAGAGATAACTTTGTTTTATTGTTAATTTAAATTCCTAACCGGAGTCAGACCCTGAGTTAAAGAGTCAAAGGATAGTGTAGCCCGACTTAAACCTTGGTCAAGCACTATTTCAAAACCGCGAATGGAGTTGTTAAACCACCCTGCCCATATCGCACCGCTTTTGTGGGTTGAGTGGTATTTCCTAGTTGGGGAGTGATTACATTGAATGGTGGACATGTAGCACACGGTGGGACCGCGAAAACCGCTTTTCCAAGCACCATCGCACATTAACGTTCGTACCCAGAGGCGGAGCGATATCGCCGGACACCGTCGATCTGGGGGGATGTCACCGGACAATGATCATTTGATGGAGATGTGCGAAGGATAACTGGGTACGGTGTGCATTTGATTGGCTATTAATATATATGTGGGGCCTGGAGCGAAAGTTTTATTACAAAGTCGTTTGTTTAAAAAGAAAGCGTCGGGCATTAATACGAAGTCTTGAAAGGTTAAACATTTGTTATAAGGTTTGGCGATGAAGTAAAAGCTCGAGAGATATTTTAAATTACAAATTTTGTTAATTATGTTTATTTATCAAATTCCTCGAATTTGATAAATAAAACGCAAAGAAGTTGGGAAGACCACGTGGTGAAGAATTAAGTTAATTACGGGGAAAATGATGACAGAGTTACAGAAGCAGACCAACTCTCCTTAGGGGGCCGACCTTCAGATTTTTTGTCATCATTTGTGGTATCAAAGCCATTGTTTTAAGGTTTTTTTTGCAGAAAGTTGACATGGAAATCTAAGTTGGTAGAGGCGTTGGCAGAATGAGACCTGTTGCCAATGCAGAGGTGTTGGGGATGTTGCAGAGGGTCGAGGCCAGAATGGATGCCATGGAGCAAACACAGCCCAGAGATGCTGAAGACATCAGTGACTCTGAAACAAAAGAAGCTGAAGAAAATGTTGAAATTCCTCCTGAAATGAGGCTCCTTAGAACTGTTCTGGGGTCTGCAGTTAAGCCCAGAATTGAAGTGTCGAGTTATGCAGGGGGACTGAATCCAGAGGAACTGGTGGACTGGATTAATTAAATGAACAAGTGCTTCGACTATGAAGAAATAAGCGAAGATAAAAAGGTCAAGTTTGCAGTGACAAAACTGAAGGGACATGCTACACTTTGGTGGGATGGAGTGCAGGCAGAAAGGAGGAGAGTTGGCAAGTAACCTATCAAAATCTGGACCAGAATGATGGCTAAATTAAAAGGTAAATTCTTGCCTATTGATTACCAGCTGACATTGTATAGGAAAATGCAAAACCTGAGACAGAGGTTGCTGACAGTAAAGGAATACACAGAGGAATTCTACAGAGTGAGCATAAGAGCTGGGCAATTTCAAGACACACCAGAGAAGACTGACAGATATGTGAATGGTCTCAAGCTAGATATCCAAGATGAGATTGGTCTTCTGTCTCCTAAGACAGTGGAAGAGGCCTACCAGATGGCCTTGAAAGCAGAGGAGAAACTCCTGAGGAAACAGTCTGCCAAGAAAAGAGTTACTTTCTGTGGAAAGGGAAGTCAGGGTGGTAGAGGAAAGCCTAATGCACCCAGGGATGGAGCTAACAGTAGCTCACCTCAGAATGCATCTACAGAGGATGATGCAAGGGGCAGAAGGGGTTCTTATAGAGGAAAGGGAAGTAGAGGCAGAGACAGAGGAAGAGGTAGAGAATTGAGGTGCTATAGATGTCAGCAAGTGGGACACAAGCACTATGAGTGTCCAGAGAATGTGGGTGCTGGTCCAAGAAATGTTGTTGTTTCCCAGGCTGGAGAAGAGGCAAAAATTGAAGAAGAAACTCTTC
Source organism: Pinus albicaulis (assembly GCA_034641835.2). NCBI lineage: Eukaryota > Viridiplantae > Streptophyta > Pinopsida > Pinales > Pinaceae > Pinus > Pinus albicaulis. Next base: position 870,625,820 of record CM076572.1, read on the forward strand.
CAGAGAGGGGAGAGTCCTTAGTGGTTAATAAGGTCCTATTGAAGCAAGCTAAAGAGGTCACTGAGCCTCCACAAAGGAAGACTTTGTTTAGGATCATATGCAAAGTCCAAGGGAAATGCTTCCAGCTAGTCATTGATAGTGGCAGCACAGACAATCTAGTTTCCACTGAGGTGATAGAAAAGTTGAAGTTGAAGACAAGGGAGCATCCAACTCCCTACAGGGTGTCCTGGCTGCATAAAGGGCACCAACTGGTTGTGAAAGAACAGTGTGAGATAGAGCTGCAAATGGGCAAATATAAATATAAGGTCTTGTGTGATGTAATGCCCATGGATGTGTGTCACATACTGCTGGGTAGACCTTGGCAGTTTGACAGAGAAACAGTGCAAGATGGCAAGAAAAACACTTACAATTTCTTCAAGGATGGGGTACATCATACATTGATACCCATGGAAGAAGGAGAGCCATCCAGCAGAGTGATTGATCCAAAGACCTTGTTGCTGAGCGGGAAGGAATATCTATAGCAGATAGAAGAAGAAGAGGCAAGATTTTCTTTAGTTTGCAAACCTAAGGTAGTCCTTAATTCTAGAAAGATTTCTGATTTTCCAATAGAAATCCAAGAGATGTTAGATGATTATTGTGAAATTATTGTCGATGATTTACCTGATGAGCTGCCACCTATGAGAAAGATCAGCCATCATATAGATTTTATCCTTGGTTCAAATCTGCCAAATAAGGCAGCCTACATAATGACTCCCAAAAGAAAATGAGGAAATCAGGAGACAAGTACAGGAATTGGTGGACAAGGGACTGATCAGAGAAAGTTTGAGTCCATGTGCAGTACCAGCAGTATTGAGCCCAAAGAAAGATGGAGGCTGGAGGATGTGTACTGATTCCAGAGAAATCAATAAGATCACAATTAGGTACAAATTCCCTTTGCCTAGAATTGAGGATTTAATGGATTGTTTGAGTGGTGCTAAATATTTCTCAAAGATAGATTTAAAAAGTGGATACCATCATATTAGAATAAGAGAGGGTGATGAGTGGAAAAATGACTTTAAAACAAACGAAGGAATGTATGAATGGATGGTAATGCCTTTTGGGTTGTCAAATGCACCTAGCACTTTTATGAGACTTATGAATGAAGTATTGAAGGAATTTATTGGTAAATTTGTGATATTGTATCTGGATGATATATTAGTTTTCAGCAGAACTAAAAAAGAACATTTAAGGCATCTTAATCATGTCTTGAAAAAGCTACACCAGGAGAAACTGCTGATAAATTTGAGGAAATTATCATTCATGAAGGAAGATTTGGTGTATTTGGGTTTTGTTGTTTCTGCAGAAGGATTGAAGATGGACCCAGAAAAGGTCAAGGCAATTGTGGAGTGGCCTTCACCCAGGAATTTTTTTGAGGTAAGAAGTTTCCATAGACTTGCTAGTTTTTACAGAAATTTTATAAGAAAATTCAGTAAGATTAATGCACCCATAATTGAGACAATAAAGAAGAGAAAGCGGCCATTTAAGTGGACTTCTGAAGTAGAGAGAAAATTTAAAGTTTTGAAGAAAAAGATAACGGAGAAGCATGTTTTGATTCTGCCGGATTTTACTAAACCGTTTCAAGTAAAATGTGATGCCAGTGGAGAGGCCATTGGAGCTGTGTTGAGTGAGGATGATAGGCCTGTGGCATATTTCAGTGAAAAGCTAAAGGACACCAGGAGAAAGTATTCCTCTTATGAGAAGGAATTATATGCAATTGTTCAGGCATTGAAAATGTGGAGGCATTATTTGATGTCCAAGGAATTTGTATTGTATTCTGACAATCATGCTTTGCAGTATATTGTGCAGCAGCCCAAGTTGAAACCTAAGCATGCCAAATGGGTTGAGTATCTCCAAGGTTTTAATTTTTTTTTGAAGCACATAAGTGGCCAAGAAAATAAAGTAGCTGATGCTTTGAGTAGGAGGCACATGCTTGTTCAAGAAAATAATTTTGAAGTTGTAGGGTTTGATTTTCTCAAGGAATTGTATAAGACAGATCCAGATTTTAAGGAAGCATTTGAGGCATGTTGTAACCCTGTTTTAATAGATAGAAGCCAGTGGCTGGATTATTTTCTGTAGGAGGACTTACTATTCAGAAGACATCAACTGTGTGTACCAAAATGCTCCATGAGAGAAAATTTGATCAAGGAAAAGCATAGTGGTGGACTTGTTGGACACTTTGGTACTGACAAGACTTATGAGCAGCTGAGTCAATTCTATTGTTGGCCTAAGATGAGAAAAGAAGTGGATAAGTTTGTGAAGAATTGCAAAATCTGTCAATATGCCAAAGGAAGGAGCCAGAATGCAAGGTTGTACACTCCCTTGCCTATTCCAGACAGGCCTCAGGACATGGTGAGTATGGATTTTGTTCTAGGATTGCCCAAGACTCAGAGAGGGAATGATGCAGCCTTTGTTGTAGTGGACAAATTCTCCAAAATGGCACATTTTATTCCATGTTATAAAACTAGTGATGCCACCCATGTTGCTAACTTGTTTTTCAAATAAGTTGTTAGATTGCATGGGTTACCCAAGAGTATTGTTTCAGACAGAGACACCAGATTTGTGGGCCATTTTTGGAGGACACTGTGGAAGAAACTTGGTACCAAACTGAGTTTCAGCTCAGCTTACCATCCTCAGACTGATGGACAAAATGAGGTAGTGAATAGGAGTCTGGGAAATTTGTTGAGAAGTCTTGCAGGAGAGCATTCCAAGCAGTGGGATCATATTTTTCCCTAGGCAGAATATGCATATAACGACTCACCAAATAGGAGCACAGGACAGATTCCATTCCATATTGTTTATGGAATGCACCCCATAGGAATATCAGAGTTAAGAAACTTGGGAAAGGCAGAGCTGAGGAGTGTTGATGGTGAGGAATTTGCTTCAGAGATCCAGGCCATACATGAACAAGTGAAATAGCAACTATAAGGTAGCAACATCAAATACAAAGGCAGAGTAGACTTGAGCAGAAAATAAGTTCATTTTGAAGTAGGAGATCAGGTTTTGGCACACTTGAGAAAGGAGAGATTCCCAAAGAAGCAGTATAACAAATTGAAGTTCAAAAAGATTGGGCCATGCAAGATACTTAGAAAGTTTTCTGCAAATGCTTATGAGATTGAATTACCTCCTGATGTTGGAATATCTCCCATTTTTAATGTTGCAGATTTGTACAAGTATGAGGATGATGGTGCAAAATAAATATCAGCAGACAAGGAACAGATTGAGTGGAAGGAGCAGCTACCTCTAGCACCGCCATTGCAACCAGAAAAGATATTAGACAAAGGAGTGTTCAAGAAGACCAGAGGACAAGAGTACTTTAAGTACTTAATCAAATGGAAGGATAAGCCAGAGGAAGATTCCACTTGGATGAATGAAGGAATGTTGCAGAAGATAGGCAGATCAGTGGACGAGCTCATGAATAGGAGTCCATGAAGAAAATTTCCCTCGGAAGTCTGATGCAGGGGCATTAGACACTAGCCAGCAATGTAGGAGTTTTTGTCCACATGTTGTGGCTAGGAGGGTTCGAAATCATTTGAATCGTAACAGCTAGGTGTCAATACCTCAGCTAACTGTTTCATTTAGAGTAGTTAGAGTCGTAGAAGTCGAATAGTTCAGTTAGTCTATCTGTCATATTTCAGTTAGTTGAATTATTTTAATTAGGCTGTTGATTTCCTAAACCGGTCCTCGCGGAGGAACCGAAGAGTCACCTTGTAATGTATATAAAGTGTATTCCTCGAGGAAAAGAGAAAGAGGAGGAAAGAAGAGATTTCTGCAATAAAAATTTGTGAGTCAAACAATTGCTTCTAGTTAAATGAATTTCAATTCCTGTTGATTATCCAACTATATTGAATCGTTATTTGTGAAGTAATTGTTTAACTGTGAGGCGATTGAACATTGGTCTGTGTGAAATCGTGAACAGGGTTGTAGCATGGTTGCCATGTTTCTCTGGTTATTATTCTCTCGTGAATTATCCGAACGAACTCTGTGAATTAAAACCCAAGTGCAGGAGAAGTCTATATAGAAAAGCATGGTCGTTGGACTCTGTTCAATGGTGGAAATCCCGCTAAATAAAGAGATAACTTTGTTTTATTGTTAATTGAAATTCCTAACTGGAGTCAGACCCTGAGTTAAAGAGTCAAAGGATAGCGTAGCCCGACTTAAACCTTGGTCAAGCACTATTTCAAAACTGCAAGTGGAGTTGTTAAACCACCCTGCCCATATCGCACTGCTTTTGCGGGTTGTGTTAGACTCCGTCTTGTATGTCAAATGTGAGATTGATTCTTCTTCAAAACCCTGTTTTGAAGAAGAAATCATTAAATATGTTTTTTAGAATATGGATCAAATTCTCTAGTCTTCAATGGCAGCAGCTTCAGTAGCTTCAATCCCTGCAGAAACAGCCAAAGAAATTATCAGATGTGTCAAAATACTTCAAAGTTTCCAATTCTTCAAATGACAGCCCTGCTTCAGCTTCAAACGCCAGTGCGTGAGGGAAATCCATCATGAGAACCTGAGAAGAAGCCTGTCCTCATGACTGCTGGAGCAGAAGGCTGTTCATGATACTGGATAAACACTGAGACATTGTAGAAGAGGTTTTGGCATTGAATCTTGTTTCTTCACGATTGTCAAATGACAAGAAGACTAGCGATTTTCAGAACCTTATGTTTCACACATGGATACATGAGAATGGAATTCTTTGGATAGATAAGTGCATGACTAATACAACACGTGAGATTGAAGTGGCACTTTCGAAAGAGGTCCGGGTGTTCCTGAATGGATGAGTAAGCATTGTGATGTTGAATGGTTGGTCAATACGTACATTTGTATCAGCTCTGTGCACAAGGAAGAAGAAGGGATACAGAGTGCTGCAATCAAGGTCCTGTGCGAGCGATATTTTGATAGTAATTAAACAGCAAAACAAGTCAGTGCATACATCTAAATGTCAGTGCATTGGAGTACGCAGAAGTCAGAGTGAGATTAAATTAAAGATTGTGGATGTGAAATCAACTTGAAGTGTCTAATATGTACAGAGCTGAGCTAAGACGCTATTGATGCTCATATGAGAATGTTACTGGTAGCTGAAGCATATTGAGACAAACATTGCTTGAAGACGTTAAAGCTTGTTGAAGAAAAATATTGATCTGATGGAAGTCCGAACCTCTAAGGCATCTTCAGCACTATAGCATCTTGTGGACTGAGACAAGAAGTGTAGCATCAACAGTTGACCTTACCAAAGGCATTTTGAATGACATCCTTTTGAGACTACTGCGCTGTATATTTGAGGGTTACATATGGTATAGCAAACCTTGTTATTTCTTAAAATTAACGTTATTGATCAGGGGCAGATCTCTTTGAAGAGGCATCATGTACAGCAATAATAATTATGGGCAGAGATATCAGTATATAGGAGCAGATCAGCAGTAGAGGTATTTTTAGTAAATTGTATGATGTTCAAGTTCAAGGCATCAGAAATTTAAGCTTATTCTCTTAAGAGTGAAGGTCGATGAGTAAGCTATGGAACACCTGAAAGTGCTAATGTAGCCAGAAAATTATTGGACAGGCAGATGTCAATTAATAGTGTGCCTAAGAAAATCTTAGCATATTTGTTAAAACCCCGTGGTTGGAAGCCTCCTGTGCGCCGGCAATTCTTCTTAGATTGCAATGAAATCGCTGAATTTTGTGATCATGCAGAACGCATATTTTCACGTGAGCCAAGTGTTTTGCAAATCAGAGCCACAGTAAAGATATTTGGGGACTTACATGGTCAGTTTGGGGATCTAATGCGTTTGATTGATGAGTATGGTGCTCCATCGACAGCAGGAGATATAACGTATATCGACTATATTTTTCTTGGGGATTATGTAGACAGAGGTCAACATAGTCTGGAAACAATTACTCTGCTACTGGCTCTTAAGGTTGAGTATCCACACAATGTTCATTTGATCCGGGGAGATCATGAGGCTGCAGATATTAATGCGCTTTTTGGGTTTCGAATTGAGTGCGTTGAGCGCATGGTTGAAAGGGATGGAAATTTCAGGGCCAAGCAAGCCTACCTATATATGACTATCATTTACACTATATCATACTCTTTGGCATCGTATGCATTGCTTTTATTTTATGTGGCCTGTAGAGATCTGTTTCGGCCATTCGATCCAGTTCCAAAGTTCGTAATCATCAAATCTGTTGGCAGGGAGTGCTAGTGTTTCTTGCAGCAAAGTCTGGCACGATTAAAAGTGCAGAAGATGCCGCTGATATTCAGAACTTTGTCTCGAGATGGTTATTGTTGCGGTGGGACATTTGTATGCATTCCCTTATAAAGTGTATACTGAAAGCAAACATAGGTGCATCTAGTGGTTTAATTAAGAGCCTTGGCCATGCTTTGAAGTTCAATGATTTTTACCATGACACAGTACATCAGTTTGCCCCAACGTATCATGATTATATCCTTTACAACAATGAAGGTGAAGAAAGGATTTGCAGCAGAACAATATGTAGCTTTTTACAAGGGAAATAGTTGTTTAGGATCGCGGATTATTATTGATTCTTGGGGAGATCATAATTTCCCAGTTTACTCTAAGGCTTTTGAGATCGCAAGAATAAAAGACAAATCTGAAACTAACAGAGCCAGTTAAAATAAAAAATCGGGAATCCTATCCGCTTAACACCTTTACTGCTATGTGGACCTGCCAAGGAGCATCACTTATCTACGTGTCAGCAAATTAGTAGATCCGATTTGAAATTGTTCTTCAGATTTCATTATTCGAAAGGCCAACATATTTCCAGAGATTTGGGGGGGGGGGGCGGTTGTAATTTCAGAATGTGCAAAGTGGCAGAGAAAAAGATGCAATTGCCTATGCTTATTTTTAGTAATGGGATTGACACCTGTAATGCCACCTCTTCATCAGATTCAACAGATTCGAGTAGAAGGAGCGCTATTCCATCTTCAGAAGCGCTGATTGTTTCTTTTTAGTTTTATTTATTAATAATAATAAAACAAATCCCTTGTCTTGGGGTCGATTTGTTTTTCCCTTAGCAGCATTTATTTAATGTATTAAAAAATCATTTGTAACGGAGTCAGGGAGGAGAGTTCTGGGAGTTGATGTAGGAGAAAATTAGAGTTTTATTGTACAGTCTTAGACAGAGATTTTAATGAAGAGATACAGATCTGTTTTTTGAGATTCTTGTGGCTTGAAATTTAGCAAATGTTTTTCCTTTTGTTTCATATGTCATCGTTATGTTCACAGTTCATTAATCGCCCTTTCAATATTGAATGTTTCTAAGTGAGAAAGGCAGAATTCAATTTATTTGCTCTGTCTTGAGGAAGTATTCATAGTTAATGTTTTCTTCTGTTCGACAAGAATCCATCTTCTATGCCCTTGTCGACTTCTCAGCAGTCTTGTCATTCCGTTTATCTCAATTTAATTGCTAAACTTCATGCTTACCTTGCCTCAGGAGATAATCTGCGTTCTTTATTTAATCTCTGCTCTTGCTGTTCTTTGCCCCACACAGCCCAGAAACCCAACATTTATTAAAAACCTTATTCATATCACTTTACTAGCCTAAGATTAGTTTTCCTTATCGGTCATCTCAGCCCCATTGAAAATTTTCCGCCGAGATAGACCCGGAGAGAGCCCTCTCCTATCCTCGTAGGGCTAGCTACGAGGCTAAGGTTGGTTTGATGTGGCCTCGAGTTTTGCCTTCTTCAGCCTGTGGAAGAATTGAGTGCTAACAGGTTGAGTGGTATTTCCTAGTTGGGGAGTGATTCCATTGAATGGTGGACACGTAGTACATGGTGGGACCGCAAAAACCGCTTTTCTGAGCGCCATCGCACGTTAACGTTCGTACCCGGAGGCAGAGCGATATCGCCGGACACCGTCGATCTGGGGGGATGTCATCAGACGGTGATCATTTGATGGAGATGCGCGAAGGATAACTGGGTACGGTGTGCATTTGATTGGCTATTGATATATATATGTGGGGCCCGGAGCGAAATTTTTATTACAAATTCGTTTGTTTAAAAAGAAAGCGTCAGGTATTAATACGAAGTCTTGAAAGGTTAAACATTTGTTATAAGGTTTGGCGATGAAGTAAAAGCTCAGGAGATATTTTAAATTACAAATTTTGTTGATTATGTTTATTTATAAAATTCCTTGAATTTGATAAATAAAACACAAAGAAGTTGGGAAGACCACGTGGTGAAGAATTAAGTTAATTACGGGGAAAATGCTGACAGAGTTACCGAAGCAGACCAGCTCTCCTTAGGGGGCCGACCTTCAGATTTTTTGTCGTCAAGTGAACCTACTGCCTTTTCCGCTCATGCAAAGAAGAAGAACCATGGTGGCCCAAGAAATCAAAACCATGGTAGAGCGGGGCCCAAAGGAAGGAAGGGAAGATGTTACACTTGTAACAAGTTTGGTCACTATGCAAGAGAGTGCCCTAATAGAAGGGACTCTCCCAGGGATGATGACAACAACAACTCGAGAAGGAATGGCAGGAAAAATAGGTTCCAAGGAAAAAGGAAGGCTCTGTCTGATCGTAGTGCCAATGGACAACCTTTCAAGAGGTCAATAAATTCTAGGTACGATGAGTCTAATGTTGTTGATAATAAAATAAATGAATTTATTCTTGTATCTTCCCTCTTTGTTGCATCTCCACCCGACACCCTAGATGTTTGGTTGATTGATAGTGGTGCTTCAAGACACCTCACTGGTTATAAAGAAGCCCTCTCTGATTTGGTTGAGAAGGATACTAATCTGAAAATTATCCTTAGAGATAATTCCACCTATTCCATGAAAGGGACAGGGACTGTGACCATCCATCTATCTCAAGGTCATGTCCTTCGATTACAAGATGTGTCGTATGTACCTTATTTGAAGAAGAACCTTGTGTCCATTTTGGAAATGAAAGACAAAGGGTTCAAGGTGGCATTTGTTGATGGAAAGGTACGTATCTGGAAGAAGAACTTCAAGGAATCTCTTTCTATTGGTTTTAGAGTTAATACACTCTACCAGGTTGGAGGAAGCCCATTGGGGGCTATGTCATTTGATACAACTCTTCAAATAGATTTATGGCACTGGAGGTTTGCACACCTTTATTACAAAGCCCTTCCTGAAGCAAGGAAGGTGGTGACAGGGATGCCTAAATTTAGAGATGATCATGAAGGTATATGTCAGGGTTGTGCCAAAGGGAAGCATATAAGGGGACCATTCCCCTCAAGTGTCACAAACACAACTGATATCTTACAGTTGATACATTATGACTTATTTGGTATGCTGCCTATGACATCCTTGGGAGGATGTTCCTATTACATGACTTTTACATATGACTTCTCCTGCGAGACCTAGATATATTTTTTGAAGAAAAAGAACGAAGCATTCAAATGGATCCGTACCTTCAAGGCCTTGGTGGAAAATAAAACCGAGAAGAAAATCAAAGTTTTGAGGACTGAAAATGGGACCGAGTATGAGTCAAATGAGTTGAGTGACTTTTTTAGAGAAGTTGAATTAAGAGGGAGACCATAACTACATACACTCCTGATCAAAATGGTGTTGTTGAAAGAAAGAACAGGACCATTGTGGAAGCTGCCCACGCCATATGTGACCAAGGTCTTCTAAAGTTTCTATGGGGAGAAGCTGCAAACACTATTGTGTATGTTCAAAATAGATGCCCGCATTCCACTCTGGACTCAAAAACTCTCAAAGAAGTTTTATCTGGTAAGAAACCTGATGTTTCTCATTTTAGAGTTTTTGGTTGTCATGTTTACTTTCATGTGCCGAAAGAAAAGAGAAGAAAGCTGGATGATTCTGGAAAGAAGGGAATGTTTATGGGCTACAGTGAAACTTCGAAGGCATATAGAATCTTTTGCTTGGTCAAAGAGAAGTGGAGATATGCCACAATGTCACCTTCGATGATGTTACCCTCAAGAAAGTGAGAAATCTTCCTAGCTCCAAGGATGACAAAGAAGATGAACAAGCAAGGAAGCAGGAAGAGCCGAAGGAGGACCTGATGCTCGATGTTGAATACCCTCATGGCTTAGGGATACTCTCACAGATGCCGAGAGACATGTTTCCCCAAGGGGGAAATTCCGTGAAAGCAAGAAGCTGAAGAGATACCAAGGGTATCTAGCAGCCATGAGTACGATAGTACAATATAAGCCTGGATCATTTGAAGAAGTTGTAAAGTATCAAGTTTGGAAGGATGTTATGCATGAATAATATGAGTCCATTATGAAAAATGATGTATGGGAAGTGGTCCCGAGACCGGAGGACAAATCTGTTGTCACCTCGAAATGGCTCTATAAGATCAAGTATGGATTTGATGGAAGTGCTGAAAGGTACAATGCAAGATTTGTGCCTGAGACTTCTCTCAAAAAGAAGGCATAGATTATGATGATATATTTGCACATGTGGCCTGCTATACCACCATATGATCTATTATTTCCCTTGCTGCAATGCAAGGATGGAGTCTACATCATATGGATGTGAAGACTGCTTTTCTGCATTATTCTATAAAGGAAGAGTTCTATGTGGAACAACCTCTAGGTTTCGAAGTTCGAGATAGACACCTATGTATGCAGCTTGAAGAAAGCTCTCTATGGGTTGAAGCAAGCCCCCAGGGCTTGGTATGAGAGGATAGATAGCTACTTGATGAAGTTGGGCTTCACTCGAAGTAATTTTGATCTGAACCTTTATTTTAAGGTTGATAGAGAAAGGCCTCTCATTTTGGTTCTCTATGTGGACGATCTCTTCTTGACAGGTGCTAACCCTCTCATTCATCAGTGTAAGAGGAAGCTAGCTTTCAAGTTTGAGATGAAAGACCTAGGACTGATGCACTACTTTCTAGGCTTGGAGGTCTAGCAAAGACCAGGCGAGATTTTCCTTTCTCAAGGAAAATGTGTCATGAAGCTACTGGAGAGATTTGGTATGGTGGACAGTAAGTCTGTGTCGACACCAATGGAACTCAACTTTAAGAAGTTGTGTGGAAACGTTCTTGGGCCCGTGCTAGCAAATCCTACCGAGTATCGAAAAATCATGGGGGCCTTGATGTTCCTAGTGAACTCCCATCCGAACGTATGTTTTTCAGTGAAAACTTTGAGTCAACATATGGTTGATTCTCATCACATTCACTGGATTGGTGCCAAGAATTTGTTGAGATATCTTTGGGGCGCAATCAACCATGGGTTGAGATACACTATCGTGAGTTTGAGACTCCATGGATATACTGATTTTGATCGGACTGGCAGTGTGGAGGAAAGCAAGAGCACATTTGGATGTTGCTTCACCTTAGGTTTTGATTCGATATCTTGGATGAACAGGAAGTGAAAATCGGTGGCTTTGAGCACTGCTGAGGGTGAATACATTGTAGCAAGTATGGCCTGTTGTGAAGATGTTTGGTTGTGAAATCTCTTCAGTGAGTTGTTTGGGCATGTGCTAGATACCACTATTATCCTTTGTGATAACCAGAGTGGGATTTTTCTTTTCGAGAATCCCATGTTCCACGATCGATCCAAGCATATTGATATCAGGTACCACTTTATCTGGGATATGGTACAGCGAGGCACCGTAAGGCTCGATCATATAGGAACTGATGAGTAGGTCACGGATATTCTCACGAAGCCCCTGGGGAAGGTCAAGTTCCTAACCTTCCGTGAGAAGCTTGGAATCGTGGAAAGACCCTATTCTGAGGGTTCTTATTGAGTTTTACTATGAGCTCTGGGAGCTCCAAGGGGCTTGAGGATAGCTTCTCGGAGCTATAAGCACATATGGAGCTAGGCTTGTCGAACCTTGTTGTGCTTCTGCCCCACCGTTATGATATTGAGTTGGTTCGCCTCTCTTTGATCTGTGCCCTGCACACATCCTACCCATGGAGTTTCAGACTCATGGGAAGTACCTCTCATTTGGCCAATGAGGCGGGAAATGTGGATGGAGACCAATAGCAAGACCAATGGACACATCAGAGATTGTTGTACTCTCTACGTCTAGGATGGCACGTTTTCAACACCTTGATCTGGGATCAAGTATGATGAGGTTCTTACCTCTAAACCTATGTCTAGGATGGCACATTTTTAACACCTTGATCTGGGATCAAGTATGATGAGGTTCTTACCTCTAAACTGACTTCGGGTCAGTAAACTAACTTCGGGTTAGTATGAGACTCTTTTTGAGTCCGAGAGAGGTTTTTACCTCTAAGCTGACTTTAGTTCAACTGAGTGTGATGTCTTTGTAACTCACCTTTTGTTCTATCTAAGAAAGAGCCAGCAAAGCAAGTTACGACAGGATGATGCACGATGGATGACACACGATGTTTGGTGAAATTACATGATGGTAATGATGGATGGCACTTGTGGACAGATGGAGTTCTCCCTATTTGAGAGGAAGTGTTAATTTTAGGCAAATAGGTCCAAAATCCATGTTGCACTTCTCATATGAATATGGTCATATTTTTTTTGGATTCCTCTTTCGGAGAGGTGCAAGATTGATCTAAAGATCATCTTGTTTGGATGAGCAGAACATTTATTTTGAATTTATTTTCCACATGTGCAAGGTCGGCCAGATTTGTAATGCAGGCTCACATGCCTAATAGATGTGTCACACACCCTCATTAATGGATATAAGTTGGAGAGACTTTGAGGTCATTTTATCATCAACTCATCACACATTCTCTCATTGTGATCTGATTGGTTCGATAGCCTTTGGAGGCATTTTTTTCCCTCGCACGTGTGGAGCGTAGCTACTGTTTTCTATGGATCTGTTTAGGGCCTTTTGTTGTAGCATTAACCAACGTTGACCATGGTCAACCCTTGTTCGTTTGACCTCCAACTTCTTCCAAAAATCCAATTTTAGGAGGTCATACTGCTGGGCAATAAAATCGAAGAATTCTAGGTTGTTTGACCGAAGCCCTAATTTGATGCATTGACCTTTCTGTTGCTTCCTGCGTTGACTTTGGGTTGAATAGCGTTGACTTGTGATGAGTTGTATTTGAGGGTTGTGGGTGTGATACATGAAGGATTAGCTGACCGAGAAAGACTTTGCTGACTGAAGCATCCTGTTAACTGTCATAACACAACAATATCTCATATCTTTGCTAGAAAAAAGGAATTGTAAATCTGATCTATATTTGGCTTGTCTTCTGTTGATATATTCTTGTGTTCTATCAGTGTTTTAATTTCATGTTTATGTGATTTATATTTTGTATCGGGCCTAAGAAAGATTGAAGTAAAATTGCATCAAGCATAGAACACCATGGTTATCTAAATTTAATAGTTTGCAAACAATTTAAATTTAATCACATAATCCAGAGCCAGATGGGTAGATTGAGAGAATAAATTAGGTGATTGAAGATATGTTGAGGATCTATGGTATGGCCAAGCTTTCTAGGTGGGAGAAGTATTTGCATTTCGTTGAGTTTGCTTATGATAATGGGCATTAGGTATCTTTAAAAATGAGCCCATTTGAAGTGTTATATGGAAAAAAGTATAGTGCACGAGTGAGCTGGGATAACCTAGCAGATATAGTCATTGTTGGACTATAGTTGCTCAAGGAAATGGAAGAGAATGGTAAAGATAAAGTAGAACCTTTAATTTCCCACATAAATGAAAGAGTAGATGGAACAAATAAAATAAAACTTAAACGTTGAATAGGATAGGAAGAAAAGTTATGCAGAAAAGAAAAAAACAGAGAGAATTTCAAGGGGATGATGATGTATTTTTGAAAGTGAAGGATAAGAAGAGTTCACTAAAATTGGGAAGCTACTCGAAATTGGTGGCACACTACTATGGACCATTTGAGATTCTAGAAATAATCGGGCCTATTGTAGGGATGCTAACATTGCCTGCATCCATGCATGTGCATAATGTGTTTTGTGTGTCTTTGCTTAAAAATTACATACTTTATTCTAACCACATAATTGATTGGATTGTGCTCTAGATGGAGAATGAGGCCGAGTTCCAAGTCCAATTAATGCACATATTGGATAAGAAGATAAAATTGATTAGGAACCAAGGTATCATCCTGGTAAAGTTTTAATGGACCTGCGATGGTCTTGAAGATGATACATGGGAGGATGAGGATGCCATGGAGTGGTATCTGCAAATTTTTGAGTAATTTTGATTGTACCATTGTATATAGTGTAGACATAAAGGGGAGGGGAATTTAATACCCTAATTTGACCCTTGAGTTGTATTTGTGTATGTGTATATGATCTTTTAGGTTGGAAAGTCAAAATATTTTGGGTCAAAGCGCCTATGTATGTATGTTTTATATTGGAGTCCCTATAACAATCAAAGGTTGGAGAGCCTGTATTGTAATTTGTACATAAATATTGATTAATAAAATATATCATAGTTGCATAACAAGTTAGACAAACAAGTATGGGAGTTAAGAATCCATGAAAAGTAAAGATGAGGGCACTCGTACATTTGGAGGAAATTATGACACTTGGTTCTGACACTTTTGACCAAATGTCGGAAATTTCCCCAAATTTTTTCAACTTTTTCAAATCCCGCCCGAAACCATCGCTATATCGACGTTTAGAGAAAAGTGTCGCAATACCGACACTTAGACAAAGTGTCGCAATTGCGACGTTTGGAGGAAGACGTCGCAATTGCGACACTATGCCCCAAAGTGTCACTATTGCGACGGTTGCCTCCAAACGTCGCAATTGCGACACATTGTCTAAGTGTCGCAATTGCGACGTTTGGAGGTAGTCGTCGTAGTAGCGACGCTTTTGGGGGTGTCATAATAACGACACTTATATGCTATTACTCTTTTTTAAGTTGTCTTGTAACAATACTCTGATTTGATTGGTTCACTATGTAATTCAAAGGTTAAATGTTAACTATATGTTATGAAATATAAGTGAAAGGTGCACACCACCCATAAGAAATAAATCTTAACACAAATAAAGAAACAACATAAATGAAATGAATTAAAATATATCTACTCTACTTCTCTAATGGGTTGTGGATCTATTCTTTTGTACAACCAAGGAGGTTCTTTCTTAATGCATGTGACGGGCGCGTTTGGGTTGGGTCGTTTCGTTATAGGGCGCCCGTATCAGTTTTGCTAAGTTGTGACCACTCGGGTGCCTTGTGCACGTTTGAGCAGCCTGTTTGTCATTTTCTCCCTTGTGGCATCGTTCGGTCGGGTGCGCTGTGTCGCGTCGTGCGAGGTCGCTCGACCAGGCTGATTCATTTCGGGCCGTTTTGCTCGAGGGCGCCGGTATGAGTTTTTCTAAGTTGTGACTACCTGGGTGCCTTGTGCACGTTCGGGCAGCCCATTTTCTATTTTCTCCCTTGTGGGATATCCGTTTGGTCAGGTGCGTAGTGTCATGTCATGTGAGGTCGCCCGACGCCTCTGGATAGCGTCACAATACCGACGCTTTATGAAAGTGTCAAAATTTCGACTCTAAGGCTAACCATGCTTTGACCAACCTCAAATTGTCGATCTTGCGACAATGGGGTGTCAGAATAACGACATTTTGGCCATCAGAAATTGGGCCAAATTTACTAGTGGCACAACCAAGAGCGCCTGGGTCGGGTTGTTTCCTGCGAGGGCACCCATGTCACATTTGCTAACTTGTGACCGCCCGGGTGCCAGCTTGTGCACGTTCAGGCGGCTTGTTTACTGTTTGCTACCTTGTGCCTTCGTGTGGCTGGGCGTGCCGTGTCGCACCATGTGACACCACATGACCAAGGGTGCCCGAGTCTGGTCGTTTCTTGCGAGGGCGCCCATGTCACATTTTCTAACTTGTGACCACCCGGGTGCCAGCTTGTGCACGTTCGAGTGGCCCATTTGTTGTTTTCTACCTTGTGCCTCCGTGTGGCCGAGCACGCCATGTCGCACCGTGTGACGCCGCACGTCCAAGGGCGCCTGGGTCGGGCCGTTTCATGCGAGGGCACCCATGTCACATTTGCTAACTTGTGACCGCCCGGGTGCCAGCTTGTGCACATTCGGGCAGCCCATTTACCATTTTCTACCTTGTGCCTCTGTGCGGCCGGGCGAGCCGTGTCGCGCCATGTGACGCCGCACGACCAAGGGCACCGGGGTCTGGCCATTTCTTGCGAGGGCGCCCATGTCAAATTTGCTAACTTGTGGCCGCCCGGGTGCCTTGTGCATATTCGGGCGGCCCGTTTGCCGTTTGCTACCTTGTTCCTCCGTGCGGCCGGGCGAGTCGTGTCGCGCCTTGTGACGCCGCACGACCAAGGGCTCCCGGGTCGAGCCATTACGTGTGAGGGCGCCTGTGTCATATTTTCTAACTTGTGACTGCCTTAGTGTCTTAATTTGCACATTTAGGCGGCTCGTTTTCCATTTTCTTCCTTGTTCCTCCGGGTGGCCGAGCGTGTCGCGTCGCGGCGTGTGACGCCTCACGACCAAGGGCGCCTAGGTCGGGCCGTTACGTGCGAGGGCACTCGTGTTAGATTTGCTAACTTGTGACTACATGAGTGTCTTAATTTGCATGTTCGGGTGGCCTGTTTGCCGTTTGCTACCTTGTTCCTCCGGGCGGTCGGGCGCACCGTGTTGCGGCGTGTGACGCCTCACGACCAAGGGCGCCTGGGTTGAGCCATTTTGTGTGAGGGAACCCATGTCACATTTGCTAACTTGTGACCACCCGGGTGCCAGCTTATGCACGTTCGGGCGGCCCATTTACCGTTTTCTACCTTGTGCCTCTGTGCAGCCAGGCGCGTCGTGTCGCGCCGTGTGACGCCGCACGACCAAGGGCGCCCATGTCACATTTGCTAACTTGTGACCACCCAGGTACCAGCTTGTGCATGTTCAGGCGACCCATTTATTGTTTTCTGCCTTGTGCCTCCGTGCGGCCGACGCGTCGTGTCGCATTGTGTGACGCCGCACGACCAAGCACGCCCGGGTCTGGCTATTTCGTGTGAGGGCACCCATGTCACATTTTCTAACTTGTGACTGCCCGGGTGCCATCTTGTGCACATTTGGGTGGCCCATTTTCCATTTTCTACCTTGTTCCTCTGTGCGGTCGGGCGCGCCATGTCGCGCCGTGTGACACCGCACAACCAAGGGCGCCTGGGTCTGGCCATTTCGTGCGAGGCGCTCGTGTCACATTTGCTAACTTGTGACCGCTCGGGTGCCTTGTGCATGTTCAAGCGGCCCATTTTTCGTTTGCTACCTTGTTCCTCCGGGCGGCCTGTCGCACCGTGTTGCGCCTTGTGACACCGCATGACCAAGGGCACCCGGGTCGGGCCGTTACGTGCGAGGGCGCCCGTGTCAGATTTTCTAACTTGTGAGTGCCTAAGTGTCTTAATTTACATGTTCAGGTGACCCGTTTTCCGTTTGCTACCTTGTTCCTCCGGGCAACCGGGCGCGCCGTGTGACGCCTCACGACCAAGGGCGCATGGGTCGGGCCGTTACGTGTGAGGGCGCCCGTGTCAGATTTTCTAACTTGTGACCACCTGAGTGTCTTAATTTGCACGTTCGGGTGCCCATTTTTCATTTTCTACCTTGTTCCTCTGGGCGGCCAGGTGCACCGTGTCACGGCATGTGACGCCTCACGACCAAGGGCGCCTGGGTTTGGTCGTTTCGTGCGATGGCACTCATGTCAGATTTGCTAACTTATGATCGCCCAGGTGCTAGCTTGTGCACATTCGAGCGGCCCATTTTCCGTTTGATACCTTGTGCAACTGCGCGGCCGGGCGCGCCGTGTCGCATCATGTGACGCCGCACAACCAAGGGCGCCTAGGTCGGGCCATTTCGTGCGACGGCATCTGTGTCACATTTGCTAACTTGTGACCACCTGATTTCCAGCTTGTGCATGTTCAGGCAGCCCATTTACCATTTTCTACCTTGTGCCTCCATGCGGCTGGGTGCGTTGTTTCGCGTCGCGTGACGCCACATGACCAAGGGCGTCTGGGTCTGGCTGTTTCATGCGAGGGTGCCCATGTCACATTTGCTAACTTGTGACCGCCCAGGTGCCAGCTTGTTCACTTTCGGGCAGCCCATTTTCCATTTTCTACCTTGTGCCTCCGTGCGGCTGGGCGCGCCGTGTCGTGTCGTGTGACACTGCACGACCAAGGGCGCCCGGGTCGGGCCGTTTCGTGCGAGGGCACCCGTGTCACATTTGCTAACTTGTGACTGCCTAGGTGCCATATTTTGCACGTTTGGGCGGCCCATTTACCCTTTTCTACCTTGTGCCTTCGTGCGGCTGGGCGCGTCGTGTCGCGCCATGTGACGCCACACGACCAAGGGCGCCCGGGTCTGGCCGTTTCATGCGAGGGTGCCCGTGTCACATTTTCTAACTTGTGACCGCCTGGGTGCTAGCTTGTGCACGTTCGGGCGGCCCATTTTCCATTTTCTACCTTGTGCCTCCATGCGGTTGGGCGCGCCGTGTCGCGACGTGTGACGCCACACAACCAAGGGCGCATAGGTCGGGTCGTTTCGTGCGAGGGCACCCGTGTCACATTTGCTAACTTGTGACCTCCTGGGTGCCAGCTTGTGCACGTTCGAGCAGCCCATTTACCGTTTGCTACCTTGTGCCTCCGTGCGGCCGGGCGCATAGTGTCGCGCCGTGTGACGCCGCACGACCAAGGGCGCCCGGGTCTAGCCGTTTTGTGCGAGGGTGCCCATGTCACATTTTCTAACTTGTGACCGCACAGGTGCCTTGTGCACATTTGGGCAGCTCGTTTTCCGTTTGCTACCTTGTTCCTTCGGGCAGCCAGGCACGCCGTGTTGCGCCTTGTGACGCTGCACGACCAAGGGTGTCCGGGTCGCGCCGTTACGTGCGAGGGCGCCCATGTCATATTTGATAACTTGTGACCGCCTGAGTGTCTTAATTTGCGCATTTGGGCGATCTGTTTTCTGTTTTCTACCTTGTTCCTCTGGGCGGCCAGGCGTGCTGTGTCGCGGCGTGTGACGCCTCATGACGAAGGGCGCCTGGGTCGGGTCGTTACGAGCGAGGGTGCCCATGTCAGATTTTTTAACTTGTAACTGCATGAGTGTTTTAATTTGCACGTTCAGGCAGCCCGTTTTTCGTTTGCTACCTTGTTCCTCCAGGCGACCGGGTGCACCGTGTCGCGGCATGTGACGCCTCACGACCAAGGGCGCCTGGGTCGGGCCATTTTGTGTGAGGGCACCCATGTCACATTTGCTAACTTGTGACCGCCTGGGTGCCAGCTTGTGCATGTTCGAGCGGGACGTTTACCGTTTGCTACCTTGTGCCTCAGTGTGGTCGGGCTCGCCGTGTCATGTCGTGTGACGCCGCATGACCAAGGGCGCCCTAGTCTGGCTGTTTCGTGCGAGGGCGCCCATGTCACATTTGCTAACTTGTGACCGCCTGGGTGCCAGCTTGTGCATGTTCGGGCGACCCGTTTACCATTTTCTACCTTGTGCCTCTATACGGCCGAGTGCACCGTGTCGCGTCGTGTGATGGCACCACACGACCAAGGGCACCTGGGTCAGGCCGTTTCGTGCGAGGGCACCTGTGTCACATTTGCTAACTTGTGACTACCCGGGTGCCATCTTGTGCACGTTCGGGTGGCCCATTTACCATTTTCTACCTTATGCCTCCGTGCAGCCGGGTGCGCCGTGTCGCGTCGTGTGACGCCGCACGACCAAGGGCGCCCGAGTCTGGCCGTTTCGTGCGAGGGCACCCGTGTCACATTTTCTAACTTGTGACCGCCCGGGTGCCAGCTTGTGCATGTTATTAGTGATGATAATATTTATATATATTTACAATTGTATTATCACATTATCATTTACATTATATATATATATATATCCATCCAAAAAAACAATTGAAAATGGTATAATATCCATTATCATTTTATTCTCACTTTTCTTGTTTTTGTACTTTCTTTTAGTTAGCAAATTTGGTTTGATTTTTTTTTTTTTAATTTAAAGGGTATACCTTATGCTTGGTCATTCACCTAATTCATCTAATTCCATTTAAATTTATGCTTATTTTATTTGATTCTTGAATCAAGGCTTTGCAAAATCCATGTCACTTATGGTTTTAGTTATATCTAATTACATTTAAATTCATGTCTATTTTATTTGATTCTTTGATCAAGGCCTTTGAAAAATCCATGTCACTTATGGTTTATTTTTTATTTTCTTTTGCTTGAACTAAGTCTTATTTCCATGTGGATTGTGTAATTTCACTTTTATTTCATATTATAGAATGTGTTTGTTTATAATAATATATGATACATGTGAGATAAAGGTTTATTATTTATCATATATAAATAAATTTTATCAATATTGTACATTTACACTTTTATGAGGTGATGTTATAAGTAAATTCATAAATATCTATTTTTAATCCTCATTTTACTCCATGAATATGTTTGGAAATGAAATTTCAATAGATAAATTTTCTCCTAACCTATGTATCATCATTATTGTACATTTACATTCTTATGAGGTGATGTTATAGGTAAATCCATGAATATCTCCTTTTAATCTTCATTTTACTCCATGAATATGTTTGGAAATGAAATTTCAATAGATTAATTTTCTTGCTATTATATGTTTTACGAAGATATGGTAAGGAATGCTCTCTTATTCTTCTTAGAAATAATTATATATAATTTTTTTTTTTCAAAATAGATTAAAAAAAATTATGAGAAAAAATATTAATTCATCAATATGTGTGTGTGTGTGTGTTGTGAGGAATAATTTCACAGTTCAACTTAATGGTTCATTATATAATCATGTCATCACCAATGATATATCTTAAAAAGAAACTGAAAATCCATGTGTACAAAATCGATGTATACTCTAGAGAGTGGTTCTCATATCACTATGTAAATTGTTGTATGCTACTTCAACAAAATTATAAGATAAACTGTAATACACCTCATATATGCACCATAACAATTGCCATACAACTAATTTGTTTTAGGATACATGTGGCATTCTAGGGGTAAATTCCATATGATGTGTATATCAATCTATTAGGTGTTGGTAAGTTGTGAGTATCTAAGAAATGATAAGGAATATCCATACATCATGATCTTGTAATGTGATTATAAATTGTGTCTATAATTTCCATAAAATGTATACATGATTTGTTTAAAAAAAATCAACACAATCAACCCTAAACAATTCTCATGATGTGGAATGTCATTGGTGAAACCAAAATGATGGTCACATGTCCCATTTGTATGGTAATGGTGATCATATATATGTTGTAGCGACACTTGATGAGTAATTAAATAAATCTTAGAGTGTGACTCATTGTGCCATATTTTTTTAAAGCATGATTTGTTTTCCTAGTTTTTACTAATTTGTTAACATATTTTATTCATTTGGAAAGCTAATTAATGATGCTTTAAGTAATTAGGACCTAATGAGATATCATATTCACATCTTCACTGAAATATATTTGGTAATTGTAGTCACTATATGAACCGCACATGCATGCTACTTAAGAAAAAATGAAATATAAACTATAATACACATCTTATATCTGCCATAACAATTGTCATACAACTTATTTACTAGATACATATGAAATACTTCAGGTAAATGCCATATTATGTGTATACAAATATATTAGGTGTTGGTAAGTTATGAGGATCTAAGAAATGATAAGGTATCCACACATTAGTGCCCTGGTGAATTTTTTGCATAATTTTCTATTTGTTGTAATTTTGTTGCCTGGATTTTTTATAGATTTCAAATAATACAATTATCTACCAATTGTTCTTTATAAAGAAGAAATACAATAATTAGTCACCTAAAAGTGAGCCATGTGAAAATATTGGTAACATGAGTAACCTGGTAAGCTGTATATGAAAAGTGAATAACCTCCACCCACCAACAGGTGGCAGGTAATTTCTAGCTCATTAATGGGCCTTCTTTTCCCACTCCTAAAGGAAACATCCTATATTTTATGGAAATATACTAATATCGAATGAATGTACCATATATATAGTGGATTTCACACCAAACCAATATATATCTGAACCCACGCGCCCTTTTTACAAAAATTCTTATAGAATCGATTTCATTATCTCTGCAATGGTGGTGTTGAATTTTTTCGTTGGTTCGAGGGTTTAGCAGGTTCGGGGGTTTAGTAGGGGACCCATTGGTTCGACCACCAAAATGGTAAGCATACACCAATCCTTTAGCTGTAATATCCCAAATGTTATAAAAATTTGCAATTTCTTCTTAATATGGATGGAGGGTTTCAATACCTAGGCTTTATATTGAAACTGAATGGTTACAAAATCTATGATTGGGGTTGGCTCATTTATAATTATTACCCATTTACATTAGAGCACAAAAACATTAAATATGGCCCGAGCAGAGCCTTTACAATAGGCAATGGAATTGCATCTGCTTCATCAATAACCAATTGCTCCACTTGAGAAAGATTTTCATAATCTTGGGGCTGGATATACTTCAGAGCAAACAATTTTAGTTATCATTCGTGCTCCAATATATTAATATACTTTTTACATTGAACTGAAGAAAGGGAAACAAGAAAATGCTAGCCATCATACAATGCTTTGACATAAGAGTTTTGAGTGACATATTTGAAAAAATAACTCATCCACTGATATTTATAATCATTCGAGCTATTCAAGTTAAACACAATGTCAAGAATCAAGATTCAATACCCTCTATTATCTTCATCACCCAATACAAGATTTAATTTTTTCCCAAAGAAACTCTTATTAAATTGGCAGCCATTATTTCTCCTTGCTTTAAAAACCCTACATTTAAATGAAAAAAGCATTGCATAAATTTTTCAACTACAAAAATCTATTAGTGTTCAAGTGTACATGTGTGCATCACTTGTGTAGGGTATTCCTTTTCCACTTTCACATTATCCAAGAATGTGTGCAGTATAGTTCATATTTTTTATGATTTAGATTATCTTGAAAAAGGAAAGGTAAATTATTTCCCATGGAAAAAGAAGGTTTTCCCTTTTTACTACTGGAAATTGTACAACAAAGTTTCATTTCTACCCGAAACTCCTATGAAACAAGAACCAAATAAAGGCCATGTCCTCAATGGACATCATTTGGTTTTGAAAATGGCCATTGCACCGTGTTGTTTCTTATATTACATCATGATAGTTTCTTAGGTCATTTCGTGTTTCTTGAGATGAAAAACAACCAAAGAAATCGTGAAGATCCTTTCAAGAAATAAATGACCATTTCTCAATCATATCTCAACTATTTTTTGTTTTATTCAGTGGTTGCTTAATTTGAGAGAAATTTGACACTTTTATAAGGAATATAACATAAAAACACAAAATGGGAAGGAATTGATGAGGTAGATGACCTTTAGTTTTTGTCAATTAAGAATTGATAATACACGATGCATGTTCTGTACTGCAAACTAGATTCCTTCCTGGAGTTAGGACACAAAGTATTGAATCAAAGTTGTAGTTTCTAACTTCTTGTATTGGTTCATTTATCTTGAAATTCAGACATTGCATGTCTTCATTGCTTCATGTTTGAATAATTTGCATTATATCGTACAATAGGAAATTAGTAATTATGATTATTATTACTTTATGGATCTGTTAAGTTAATTTTAAGTTTGTATGGTTTAGTGTTAAATTATTCTTGTGTGCCCCTAGGCCCAGGTGAAGGAATGCTAAGGACTGAGAACCCTAGTTTTTAAATGGTATTGTTTCTTATACCCAAAAACCCCTCAACATCACTTCTTATTAGTTCTTAACAATAGTGTTGTAAACAATTTGAGAATTGATATAGCAAAATCTCTTACTTCTCAAGATAAAGTCCTAAAGCTAAAGTGTGATACCATGTGTAATTCAATAGCCCCATTGTCACCTCACCAACCTCTTTTCACTTCGGACTAGCTTTCCTCCAACTCAAGGGGGGTTCTCCCTAGTAGATGTTAGGGATCTAATGGCCCAACCAAACCAAGTCAAGAGCCCCCTAACTCTCTACTTTTACTACTATCAATCAAAATATTGAACAATAGGGTCAGACATGCATCCTGAAGATAAAATTGCCAGGGTATTTTTGGGTAATTTCAAAGGGAAATTCCCCAAACACATATAATCAAGGAATTATAACGTGATTTCAAACATTAAATATCAACAAAATCATTTAAATGATATTGAAAGGAAAAAGGTGATGGAAGCTAGAAAGTGCCTTACTAAAATTCTCTAAGGATTTTTCAATAGTTGCTCCAAAAGCTTCACTTCAAGGCCCTTCAAGATCGTCTCCAACAATTCTATACCATCAGCTTCAACAATTTTGCTTCAAAAATGTCCTCAAGGTCTTCACAAAAAGTTTAATAGAAGTTGCTCCAACAATATATTCAATAAGGTCTTCAACAAGGGTTACTTGCTTCTTTGTTTTAGCAATCCTTTAATAATGTTTTTATCTACAAATTAGCAATAATGCAAGGAATATCTTTAATAAATATGAGTTTAAGTCTGCTTCAAGAAGAACCAAACTCTATTTTCAACCAAGCCCAATGTCTTCTTCCAAATAAGGTCTTCTTCTTGTTGAAGGTAAGGCTACTAAAAAAAATAGATCTATTAAGAGGACCTCCAAACAGTGCACAAATACAAACTCCTTGATGCAATGTATGCAACAACTAGCCCAAAATATATAACAATTTGAGGTTTGAGGTCTGCAAATAAAAGAGCTCAATAAGAGACCAAATTTCCTGCTCAAATACTTCTTCAAGACTAGCTTCCTGTTGTGACTTAGATCCGCTATTTTTCAAGAGTTGACTTTTATAATTTTTCTGAACCACCCCAATATTGAGCTCAGCCTAAGGTCTGAAATTTTGGTATGAAGTCTCAAGATCTGAAAAAAAAAATGTATAGGTCTTCAAGATAAGAAGTTTGAAAATTTTCAGCTGATTCGAGTCTACAATTATGAAAAATCCTGAAATCTGTACTAGATTCAAAGTATAACATACACTAGCAATTGCACCAGGAGGTGCGAGGGAATGTCGAAAGGGGATATGAAACTCAGTATGTAAAATCCCTCCATTCCAAAGGCTTCCTCCACTCGGACCTAATTGTTTGATATTTTAGAACTTGAAAACATTAGTATCGATGTTAGGCAAAATGTATCTCTACAAATGTGTAATGTTCTAACTTATCAGAATGCTCTAAACAAAAAACCTATCACCTCAATGTTCAATAATTTTTTTTGAAAGATGCATAATGTTCACCACTGAAAATTTATAAAGAGAAAGAGAAAGAGAGAAATTATTGAGAATATATGAAAATTCAAAATACTACGGTGCATGTTATACTAAATTACAGCAAAGTACTGTAGTGAGAATAGATAAAGGCAAAGGTTACAGGCCGTGAAACTCCACAAATATTTTTTATAAATTTCCCTCCCTTTGTTAGGTCTTACAAAATAATGACATTAAAGCTGACTTCCTTCAATACAGATACAAGATGGGATGGCATGGTGATTCTGATATAAATCTTTCTTCACATATTATATGTACAAAAATTATAAGCATACATACCCATAGTTCTGCTCTGGCGATGTTCATCATTCGCTTTTCTTCATATGAATATTGATGAATTTAGATTTTGCAGAACAATTTACAGATATATTCTCTGTCAATATGTCACATCCGGAAAACAATCCTTCCATGATGTCTTCCAATAGATGTAGAAATATGGTCACCGTAATTGCTGGAACTTGCATTGTGATGTCAATAGAATCAAATATATATACTGCTATGCAGCAACTAACAGAGTTGAGAATTTGAATTTAAGAGATGCAAAAGAAAGAGTTGCTTGGAGGAGGAGTAACCACATGAAAGGGTGAACATAGTTTCTATTAGATAAAGAGAACTCTATAGTACCATCTATCCAAGATCATCTATGGTCCCTCAAAAGCACCTTTTCGAAATTTTGGGGTAAAAATTCTAACATGTGAACCATACATGCCAATATCCAAAATAAAAGCAATTTTTTAGGTCTTCATGAAACCGAGTATGGACATAAATATCTCATCAATTCCCGTCTGTCATCTTCAATATCAATGACTTGATTTCATGATGAATATAATTTCTTAACTTATTGCTAGTTTCAAAAACCAAGCATAATGAATGGTTTGATCTGCTACCCTTGTTTCTGATACATAAATAGCCAAAAGTCCTTTCCAAACAGGCTACAACGTTTTCTTCTGATGTGTGATTTGATTTTAAAAAGGTTCTTTACAACAAAATCCTCATTAGTAATACACTAGCATTATTTCAGAACTGGTTATTTCTTGTTCAACCAAAGTTTACAAACCCTGCAAACAGGGATTGGACCATTATGTGATCTGCTAAAAAATATATTTAATGTAGTATACATGTAGGGGATTTTTCTCATCTGCATGAGCTAGATGATTAGGATTGCTCTAACCTACCCTTATGTTAAGGATTCCCTTTGACAACATAAAATCCCGTATTTTTTTAAGACTCTTGTCTCAAATACTAATTTGCATGCCAAAGATTACTCTCATAGTGTGTACAAATTTAGCTCTCAAGGAAAATGGAGTTGCCTATGAGCGTAGATATAAAATGGGAAAATTTGTGCCAAATAACACAAGCATGAAAGTCAGAGCCTTCACTGAAGCTTTTGGAGGCTGTTTATTTTACTATTTTACAATTTCTCTAGCTCTTCACGGTCTCCAACCTCTTCCAGTTCCTGTGAAACTCAAAAATAAATAAACTATCAATACATCTTCACCTAAGACCATGCATGAATAACTCTAAACACATTTGAAATACAAAGATACAAACAATTATAAGGGAAGAAGCAAACTCACTTTTCGTCCAAGGAAAAGACCATATGGTACACCATTAAACTTGTTTGCATGATGAAGCTGCAGTGGCATTTAAACAAATCTGTATGAGATCCACTACTTACTGGAAAGAAATCTATGTCTAACTCACAAATAAATGAAGCGATCTATAGAGCTATGATAAGGAAATTAGGAACAAACCTTATGTGCAACTGTTACCTTAAGAAGATATGGAACATCAGCAATAGGCCCAACAGGAAAGAAGCGATGAACAAGACCATCGTGGACAAACATATATTCCATCCCAAAAACGGTGATACCAAGCCCCTAAGGAATTTTTCAAAATGCACGGTAGGTTGATAATAGAGTGACTAACATATTTTTGTTGAAAATCACCTTGACATAGCTGTTAAATCAAACTTGGTTTAAATTTACAGTGATCACATCATTCTTTAAAGAGTACTGTCAATTTAGTACTTCTGTGAATTTCAATGGTAGCAACAGTCAAAATAGAGGCCAGTACTTACAGCACCAAAACAAAGTCTTGGTACAAAGCCTTTTTTAAAGAATTCATAAGCCAGTAATGCAATGGCCGGACCAGCGTTGATAATGGAAAATGCGTCATTCAACTCAAAAGGTCCTTCCCTTGGCCTGTGATGAGACTACCCAAAGAAAATGGATTGTCAATTACAATCTAAAACTAACATCTCAACAATCCTGTAATCAATGGAACAAAAGGGGATTGCATAGTGAAAAACATATCTGCTATGTTACAGCTAGATTGTTTTTTTTAAGTAATTCTTGGTCCACCTTTCTATAAACTGTATTTATACCTCATGCATATGCCACAGTGAAGCATGCCAGAGAGCTCGGTGAGCCCAGCGAGCCCAGTATTCCATTCCAACCTATAAAAGCACATTTGGAGTCATTATTTTCTGAATATTTAGTTCCAAATCTAATACCAACAACGCAAGTAAAGAAATTGCACATACCGTGGCTCCCACTGCTAATGAAAATGTGCCAAACATCTCTGTGCAGGGAATCTCTGCACCCTGCATACGAATTCCATCAGAGAACAAGCAAGGTAATATACCCATGTCATCTCATACATATTAGCATAAAGACAAGAGTGACAGAACTACTGTAATATTTATTTGCAATGATAATGGTTAGCACCATTGAGTATGAACTCAAAATTCATGTACAAAAAAATTATTAAATACAAGTATTTTTGTGACTTCCAAAGAGAGCATGACCTGAAGCTTAGAAAAGCACATGTTAGGTAAGAATCATGTAACTGAACAATGGAAAATTATAGTTGTTATGATGAAATAGATCCAGCACTTTTGTCTGGGCCAACTAAATTTAGTTATATTGCAACATTGAGTGAGAGATACCATATAAGTTCATCATAAAACTCATGGTTAACATTTGTAACAAGAAGATATCTATACAATCAGTATGCCTAGTGGTTATCACAATGTTAAAAGGAGAATCAATCTGCTTACAAGGATAATCCAGTTTCTCATCAAAGATGGAATCTGGCCCTTTCCAATTGGAACCAAAGGATCAGGGACATGTTTAGAGATTTCCGGAAAATTTCCATAACTCATATCTACAGGGTTCACTATTTGTGAGGCAGACACACTCTTTAAGAAGGTTTGCAGTGCAAAGTTGGCTCATAGCTGGATAGATGCAGAGACTCTTTTAATAGAATAACAGGACGATCTAACAAGTACCCCAAGTCTCTCAGACCCCCTAAGCAAAACCATAATAGACTATAAAAGAAAAACTGAAAGGAGCACAACCATGCTGAGAACATGGGGCCGGTTAAGGAGACGTAGACTTTGTCAGCTCAAACAATATATTTCAGAGAACATTATCTCCAGGAAAGAGAGGAGAAACCCATTTGAAAGTTGTTTGAATGGAATACATCAAAAGGCATGTTTTACCAGGAACAGCTAAAATAGTTACTTCAAAAATTAACGTTTTGATAGAACAATATTACAAACTGGTTAATGATTTAATCCTCCGTCGTGCCTTAGGATGGACAAATCTGCAGGCACCACAACTAGGAGTGTAGAAATCTAAAACAACAAGCTTGTCTCCAGCAATTATAAGAGAATCAATCAATTCCTGGGTTGAATGAACTTCTGCCATATTTGATGTCACTCCTTTTTCCCACCATCTTGATAGGTGGGGCATACATGTTTGTGCTGCATGAACCTGGTAAGAAAATCACCCAACCATAAGCAATGAAAACCCACACTTTGAAATATTTTATAGCAAAATTATCATCATCCTTACATTTTGGTCTTCATCATCCTTGTAATTCAGCCTGTAAGCTTTGGTTTCTCTAAAATTGGTAGGATTTTTATATGTTAATTATACCTTGCTCCTTGTGACCAGACTCTTAAAAATAGTGTTCTCATTGCTCAAGGTGTGCTTTGGTAGCAAGAATCTAAAGAGGCATGGAATAGGCAATGTATATCTTTAGCCACCAGACTTTTTTTTCCAATAGTGAAGCTTCCTTAGGCCTTGCCATCTGTTAGCCCCCCTATGAAATTTTTGACAAACAAATAGTGGGCTAAATTGTTTTTGAGCCTTCAAGGAATGCATTTCTTCTGAAAACACAGTCTCCTTGAAGCCTCCTTGTGCCTTTGCCCTTTGATAGTATCCCCTCTGCTGATTTCCTTTATAAAGCCTCTCTGCTATGAAGAAATGCCCAAAGGCCCCCTTTTCCCTCTTATTTCATTCCCCAAAGCCTTTGTTTTCTATCCCCTTTCTCTCCCCTTCTATTCCCCTTCTTACCTCTCAAATCCCCCCAATTTCCCCTTTAAATTCTACCCTTACCCCTTTGGTGGCCATTATCCTCCCTTATTCCTCTATCGTTACCTTTCCCCAGCCCTCAAATTACATTGAAATGGGCCAAAACCCACTTCTCGACCTTATTATAGGTCTAAGCCCCTTTCCCGCTAGCCCCGTGAACCACTTCCCCATGTGCCCAGGCGCCAGGACCAAGCGCTTAAGTCCAAAGCGCTTATCGCAATCGGAGCTGTCAGCTGGCGCGTTTCCTTTGTAAACTCCAAAGTCCCGATGCGATTGGGTTACAGCGTTAAGTCCTCCGCTCTGTTCTGCGCCGTTGATCTGATCTCCAGATCTAACGGCTGAGCGCTAATTGCAGCCCCCCGCCCAATCGCAATCGCAATGTGTTGTGTGCACCCTCCGATCGGTCCATCGCAAGTGATTGCGATGCAATTGATTGCAAGCCTTCCTCTCCGACCTCCGATTGCGATCCCCGATTACATCCCGACCGTTCATCCTTCCCGCGATCTGACAGCCAGTGCTCAATCGCATTCCCCCTCCCGATCGCAATCGCAAGTCTTGCCTTCCGATCCCCGATCGTGTCACCTCCCGATTTAATCGCAGCCATCCATCTCCCAGCTGATCCAACGGCTCAGCGTTAATCGCACCCGCCCCTCCGAAGGTCATCACAACTCCCAATCGCAAGCCTTCTGCTCCGATCTCCGATTGCGATGCGCCGATTCAATCTGGGTCGTCCATTCCCCTGCTGATCCGACGGCCATCGCACTTCCCATTTCCCCTGATCGCAAGTCTTTTTGTCTTCCGCCCGATTTAATCCCATCTGTCCATCTGTTTCACGATCCAACGGCCATCGCACACCCGCTCCAATCGCAATCGAAACTTTCGATCGCACCCTCCTTCTGCGTATTGCGATTGTGATCCCCCGATCCAATCTGAGTCGTTCGTCCCGCCAAATCCAACGGTTCGGATTCATCCCGCTCCTCTCCCATCATCCTTTTCTATTGCCCCTCCGATTGCATCCCAGCCATTCATTCCTCCCCCAGATCAACGGTTATCGCTCAATCGCTGCCCCATTCTCGATCGCAATCGAAACTTTTGGAATGTGCGTTGCGATTGCCACTCGCTCTAGCCTCCGATTGCGATTGTTGCGATTAGATCTCCGCCGTCTGTTTCCCGTGCAAATCTAACGATCAAGATCTAATCGCCCTCCACCGTGACCAGGTCCCACATCCATAGCTCCGCTTCATTGTATTCCTGTGTTTTCCTTTGTATTACGCCCAAGCTTTAATCTTTGGGCTTTAACATTATTAACCAATTCTTCTGCCGCTTCTCATTGCTCCCACCTTTTTTAGTGTTCTGTCACCATTCCTCCGCCTCCACAACATTTCTCCACTACCACTGCCTGGGTCTGTAACAGGTTTATTTCATAGCGTAGGCAGTACAGAGAGGCCAATTCAGCAGCCAATGAGACAGCAGAGATGGATCGGAGGGATTTGAGCCTGTAATCGAATATTTGAAGCGCTAATCCCGTGATCAAAGAATTGAGGCTCAGTTTGAAGACTAAGAGCGCACCAGCAAGCCATAACTGTGCCACCTAACAGCAGAGCGCGTTTACTCCAGAAGTACACTCTCCTACAGAGTTCTCCATGCCTCCTCGAGCCCATAAGCAATTAAATACACAGACAGGAGCTTCATTAAAGACTGTCTGAGCCGCAGTAATGGAGGAATGAAGAAGCCGTGCAGATTTTTCATCTAGTTCATTTATTCAGAAGGCTAGCGCAGAGCTCCAAGCACCAGAAAGGACCCCAAAGAAATATCCGAGGTCGATCTCGGCCTGACAAAGACTCCCCAGATAGATTACAGAGTACAAGCAATGCTGCAGAAAGCCATTAAGTGGTATGGGCGTGAACACTTCCGCCTTACTGTCTTAATGAGACTCATTTATTTGTTTATCTACTACTGTTTCTTCCGCTTCTCCTATAAGAAATCCCCGAGAACATAATGTAAGGGTTGTTGTTGTTGCCTCGCTGAGGATTTGCTGTTAAAGGGATTCATTCCGACTGTTAGAACAGTCCTGGGAGGGAGTAGCAGAGTAGTTGTATGTAATAGGCTGGGAGGAGAAAGTCTGGACTGTATTAGCCATTGAGCTTATTGTACATGACTGGTTTTGCATCAATTAATCAAAGCACATTTCACATGATCCTGGTCTATTACTATTGGTGATGTTCTTCTTACTACGTTTAATGCATTTCCATATTGTTTCATTGTTCTTCTAGGCTTGCATCAGAATAATGGTATCGGATTCACCCTTGTTAGGTGCCCTATGCTGTCTGCTCTCCTTGCCTTCAATGTTTTCTGCTAAATGTGTTATCTGGGAATTGATTTCAGTCAGTTTAACCAGTGTAGTGGATGTTATTGCCTACTCTCTGATGTATGAATTGGTTGAATCAGTTCTTAGATGTTCTTGTTGGGTTTAAGATGGAAGGTTTGGGAACACTGGGGATGAGTGTTAGCCCTGTCCACTAGGATCCTTGCGCGACCAGCTGGCCCTTCTAAGATCCCTTCCGTATAACTTATCTCTATTTTGCCCTTGGAGTTGCTAAAGCAGACCTGGAGTTAAATGACCTCTGGTCTGATCTATAAGAAGCCCCTTTGTCTCTTTGAGAGCTGCCTTAGAGTATGTCCAAGCAGGTCTGGAGTTAAATGACCTCTAACCTGATCTATAGACAGAAATTCGGTTGCTTTCCTTCTTTCACTTTCCTCCTCAATGTCCCATCCCATCATCTAATCTAAAAGATCCTTTAGTATTAGATGACTTGCCCTTTGAAAGCCTTGGCTAGTTGTTGCATGTAATTTCCTTTCATGACTCCATAGCCCAATGGATGGCACTATCTAGGCCTATCCTCTTTGCTGAAATGTCCTGCTGCCTTGTTCCTTTTCTCCCACTACTTTCTCAGTCCATGATCTCGTGACCAACCCAGCAACCCTTCAACCAAACCATTTAAAACCCCTCGTGCTTCATAACTAGCCTAACATCTCATTTTGAGCTCAATAGATATATCATTCTTAGCTCTATTCGGAGAGATCCCTCTCCGGGTCTAGGAGGGCTAGATCCTAGGGCCCAAAAGTGGTTCTGATGTTGTCTCATCTTTTGGTCTTGCCAATCTGGCCAAAACATGGGAACCCCAACACCATCATCTTACACAGAGGTGGTCTTGTGCTCCATAATAAGAGCCTATTAATGTGAGTTCTGTTGGAGTATATACACATTTCAATCTGTTGCTTTTCTAGTGTTTTGTT
The DNA here is from genome assembly GCA_034641835.2 of Pinus albicaulis. Taxonomy (NCBI): domain Eukaryota; kingdom Viridiplantae; phylum Streptophyta; class Pinopsida; order Pinales; family Pinaceae; genus Pinus; species Pinus albicaulis. The sequence goes on from CM076572.1 coordinate 870,658,701, forward strand.
TCAATTTTTTTGTGATTTATACACTGCAGACTCAATAATACTAAAATTATGAAGCTGATTTGTTTCGATAATTAATATACCTTTTGAGATTTTAAAATTTCACTACAAATAACCCAGTTTAGTCTCATTGTCAACTTGTCTCTTGTTTTGGTGCCTTAATGTGCAATGACATGTTTCTAGGACTGAATTCAATGCAAGGCATATTTGAAACTCTAACTCTGTCTTCCGGTGTCTTATTAGAACTTATTTCAGTTTTCATTTTGTGTTTTCAAGTTAGATATTGTTTTCAAGTTTTTATGTTTATAATTTTATTGCAATGTGGAAGACTAATCAGGGCCGTATAGGAACAACCCCGAGATGGGATGATCGCGGAAAGAGGCCAGCGGAAGAACATGTAAAGTGCCAGCATTTCTCTATCTTCAGGTATTTTAGTTATTTACATAATTGAAATAATATTAATTTTGTTCAAATATGCAGACACCTGGCCATGGTACACCTGATGATTCCCTCTATGAGGAAGAGCTTTCTTCATCCCTATCTCCATTGCTCTTGTTGCGAAAAAAGGCACGAAAAGCAAGGTCGGAATTTGATACTTTGATAGACGCGCCTCAAACACCTAAAGCAGAAGAGAGGATAAAACAATTTATGACCCAGCTAGAAACATATCAGGTAATAATAAAAAGTCAAAAGGATATTTTTTTTGTTCTGCATGAGATGAATTTTGATAGTTTGATTTTTAATTTTTACATTGACTAAACTAACAAAAAGTTCTTTTGTGTGTAGCGTTATCTGACACTTGCTGAACCCGGTGTTGGTGGTAGTGGGACACAAGGGAAAGAGATTGAACAGCAACCCTCCCGTTGTTAGTATGAATTCTTCGTCGAAGTGTACGAAAAAGAACCACTTTAGCTACGCATAACTAATAGCCCTAACAACAATAATGGCTGCAAAACATCTTCAGATCTGCAATTAGTAGTTAAAGTGCTGCAACAAACATATCTATAAATGGAAAGACATTAAGCAGTAAAGTAAAGAGTTTGCTCCATGCATCCAACGGACAAGACAAGAACACGATTTTTGAATGAATTTTTATATTACAGGGCACCTGGGAGGAAGCAAGAAGGTGTATCCAGATCTCCTCAATGGGATGGGTTCTTTGTAGTCCTCAGCACTTCAGATCTAAGCTTTCTCTCTCTTGTAGATGTAGAAAACCCAATGTAGAAGATAGAGCTCAATGGGAGCAAAATGGCGGAAAAATGAGACCAAGTGTATAGATCCAGAGTGATCTAATAGGCAACAAAAGGTGAAGAATGATGGGGAAAACCCTCCTATTTATAACAAAATATTTGGTCCTTCTAGATCTTGGTGCATGATTAAAATATGTTAATCACATCTAGATCCACCTCTATGGAATATTTTATTATTATTTGTTGGAGGGAAAGGGTGTTTGACTTGGGTCAAATCCCTTGATTAGTGAAAAATAAATAAATAAATGATTTATTTATCTTTTAAAGGAAGTGGTTGGGATATAATCAAATAAATAATGATTTAGTTGATTAATGGTGGTTGATTTGGTCATATTTAACAAGGAATATTATTTAAATAATTATTCCTAGAAAATAATAAGATAACTATGGGTTTATCTCATTAATTTCTTTGTTTGTGGGTTAAACATGACTGGGAATAATAATTAAATTATGGTTTAATTAATTATTCCTTTTGGGGTTTCCTAATTAACATAGTGAAAGCAGTTTTACTTGGGGTAAAACTGGTCTTACATGGTGTACTTGGGTCCATCTAATGATGAAAGGTTAGATGACCAAAAAATGGTGTAACACCCGTACACCTTCTATTCCTTTGGGTGCCAGCCAAGAAACACACCCTGCCCAAGCAGACACCCAGCCAACCGCTGAACATGTTGGCAGTGATGAGGCTGATATGGCCAACTACATTATTGTGTTTCCTGGAGCTACACGTGTCAGCTCCACGGGGACCATTAATGGCACGTTGTTGGTGAACAATGAAGGTGTCCCTATAAAGCACGTACAACTCCCAGGTAAGTTTTAATTTTTTACTATTTCATGTACTCTATCTAAAACATATTTTATCATGATTTTTATTTTCAAATTAATGATAATATATTTTTTTTCTGTGTAGGAAACAATGAGTTCTAGAGGTTTTTGGAGAGCCATGCGTTGGTAATTTTTGGCCCAACCATACGCACAAGGTGGAATTCCCAGAATTCCAACCTGAAAAAAAGAACTTCTAGATTATCTAGAAGCCCTTTTTGGGGTCGACACATTTGACAGAACAGCGGTGGCTCGGGTAGCCGATAAATATTTGAAATATTCCAGGGACACCTATAGGACGCAATTGAAATTTAACCCTATATACGAGCGTCCTTTCACAGTTATAGAGAGTGAGTGGAGAGCACTCATCCATGACGGAAAAGAGAAAAGGGCAAAGAAAGAAGGAAAAATGCCAACTGGACCCGCAAGGTAAATTACAACTTTAATTCAATAGCTTTAATTTTCTCTATGTCTAAAATAAAAGTGTGCTACGTCATATCTGACTTCAATATTTTGATGATAGGTTGTCTGACACCTCGAAGGCAACCAAAGCTAGGATTGAAAAAAAGGGCCATCACAAGCTAGGCTAGGGTGGCTACTTGAAATTAGCCGCAATAATTGTAAGTAGCTAAACATCTTATAATTAATTGTATCGCCTTCCAAAATTTTTGTAATCCTATCAAATAACATTAAAAATACACAATCATATGTAATGTAGGGTGATGACTTCGGAACAGAAACTACAGAGGAAGATAAAAATATCGCTTTCCATTTTAGCTATCAAGCCATAGTTGAACGTCGTAGAAGCTTGGGGCAGGTCCCAAGATCCAGAATGTCTGATAAGGTAAAACATTAACCTTTCAATATGTTTTTTTTCGTCCACAAATTTAATTTCTAACAACTTTGTTTAAATCAGGGGAGCAGCACTGCCGACGAGGCAAATAACCCGGTTGTAGAGCTAGATGTAGATGTTCTCACGTGCAACATGATCATTGTAGTGGGGACCAGGCCGACAATGCTACTATCAGTGAGGGCGGTGACGGTAATTAATTTCCACTTATAATTTTTTTCTAATTATACCTTGATGGTTTTCCTTATAACGTTTTTTATTTAAATGACAGAGAATGTTTCCCTTGAGGATCTTACCACCAGAGAGGAAGACAGGGCAACAGTCCCAACGGCGACAACTGGTGCACCAGGTAAATAATCTCATTGCAATTTTTTTTAATAATATTACCGAACTATTTCAATGATATTTAAAAATTGACAATTAAAATTTAATATTATATGTTTTTGTAGGCGATGCCCCGTCACTGGATGAGACCAGACATCGTGACTACGCAACTAGGTCAGCAGTGTGGGTCGAAAGACACGAAACAGGAGCAGAGCACGATGATATTGATGATGTAATTAGGAGCTTTAGAAATAGGAAGAAGAAAAAGAAAATTTGATAACGTAAAATATTGTATTATTATAAGACAAACGTTACCATACTTGGAACGTTTTTTGCGTTATATAAAAAACTCATTTATCATACTATTTTTATGTCAAGCATTAATTGCAATGTTTCCTTGCGTACTTTTTGTTGAATTGTTTTTTTAATAGTTATTGAATATTTTTTTTTATGCTCATGAAAGTAAAAATTGAAATATAGATTGGGTATTGGGGAATTGAGAGTGATGTGAGGGGGGGGGAGGGGCCATAAGAGCTTCTACCTTCACGTGGTTGGCCCTGTTTAGTAGAGAATAATTTATTGGAGCGATTTAATCTTGGAGCAAACCTCCCTTGATCCAGCGTAGCAACAAAAAAGTCACTGTTGACTTAGTTGCTACTCTTTCAGATCGTGGGAGGCTTGTTCCAAGTTCATGCGACTCCAATAAATTGTTCTTGAAATGAAGAGGAGCTTATTCGGGTATGTTTTGACATTTTCAACATATGTTCTAACATTATCATAAGAATGCATCTTAGAGTAAAAAATACTACATCAATTACTTGTATTTATTGTATAGATAATGATGGATTTTGATTGAATTGGCAGTGCAGGTACAAATCCTCTTGCATCATGAGCAATACAACTTGTAAACCAGGGTCATGTTCAAGATATTTTTGCTTGTGCGCTTGACCAGGTTCGTAATGTCACATTTTGTAAGTTCCCTTACAATTCATAATTCAATATTAAGCTTGTTCATGATTATTATATAGGTTTTTTGTATGTGTTTTTTCATCTATTTGATTGTAAGAAACTCTACATGTTTCCTATTGTTCACTATGATTTCTCCCATTACCACACCCAGGATGAATCCGACTTTATTGTTACGTAGGTTACTTTATTGTTACAATGATTTCTCCATTTACGGTTTCATAGGTTACATCATGTAAAGCTGTCAATCTCAGGTTGGTGATGAGCTTTAGTTCTCCAGATTTGGGGCTTTTCTGATATTTTCTCCCTCATGTCATTCCTGCATCACCTTGTTGTTTGAGCATGCCAATTGTCTACCACTTGTACCAATTGGCACATGCCAATCTCTGAGTGGTGCCACATTTCACCTATTTTCGGCCCACTTGACCACCTGAAAAACTCAAATCCACACACCATGTGTCTTTATCATGGAGTGCCACATGTCCTATATATTTTAGATGCTAACATCATGCTTCTAATGTGTTATGTCAACCAATCACAGTGGTCCATGTGGCCTTGTGCCATGTCACCAGTCTGGAAGAGAGATTTGAGCCTTTTCTTTTCATGATTTTTCTATTATAATTTTTTTCTTCTGGACGGGAAATCCCTTTTGCAATAGATGGGGATTTTCCCATTTCCCTGGATTCATCTCCTAGGACACCCTTCAAGCCATCATTCAAGAGAAAATCTGTAACTCTTTGTTGTTTCCCTCTTTCCCTTGAATTATGCACTTCTAGAAGACCAGTTAGGGCACTCTTCTAGCCCTTATCCCATTGCTTCATCATTGTATCAACTTCTCCCACAGGTTGCTTCTATTTTTTTTTCACTTAAAGGAAGAAAACACTACCCTAGGGTGAGGTTTCTCCTCAACTATCCCTACTGCACTTATGGACCAACCAGCAATATGAACGTTTCCCTTACTTATGGAGACACCCCCTATGCTACTACACATTCAATTCTAGAAGCTACTTGCTAAGGAACACTCCTACACTATGCCTAACGACCCTCCAAACAATCCCTCTAACTATTGTTGTATCAACCTCCCTTTTTGGTCTTTTAGACAAAGGTGACCCTCATACCATCAAGCACATAATGCTATCACAAGACTCAAACCCAATCCTACATCTGTTCTCCACAAACTTCTCTTCCAATTCCTTAAAATGTGATTTGTATTTTTTGAAGAACTCGTCCCTGGTTTGGGCACCTATCCCTGCGCAAATCCACCCTTCCTCCCACCTGTGAGCCTTCTTCTTTATGTGTTCTTGTTGGAGACAGTTATGGCCCTATTGTGGCTTGTAAGTACCACTAATGGCCTTGCTATAGGAAAGTAGCACATTTATATTTGTAAATGAAAATGAGCAGACATAACATGGACCTAATTTTCCCCAAGGAATAAGGTTTAGACTTGGACTTATCCTCCTAGCCATGATAGTCCATGGTGAGTAGAATGGAATGGTTAGAGATGCTTTTCTATTGCGCAAAAATTCGGGACCTTGCCTAGTCTTGAAATTTCAATGACATTGGGGCTATGGCAGCCTCATACTATGCCTCTTGGGCCTTGGTACTGATGCATACAGTAAAATTGATCATATAAACTAACCAAGCCCTCTACAACCATATTTACAATCTCTTTTGTTCTTGGGAAAAATATACCTCTGGCAGAAACTAAATTATTTATAAGGCTAATTTCTGGTCCTAGAAACATCGTATCATTGAATATGAATGTACTTTCTACCACCTTATCCAATGTCTAGAGTTTCAAAACTCAATCTATGAATTTTGTAATTAGCAATGGGCTTGGCAGAGTAACCAAGGAAGGAGAGATGATCTCAAGCTAATCAATTGGAATTTTATTCCATAAAGGGCCTACGCAAATTCTTTACCATACATAAAGTAAAATTAGAATGGGTTGTGGTTCATAGGCCCTATTGGAGGTCATTCCTGTAGGTTATAAGACTAAAAGGTTGATAGGGACTTCCTTTGAAATTCTTCCATTTAAAACTATTTTATATTTATGAATATATACAAGGGTTGATGTTGAATTGGGTTGTAACTTGTGAACCAATGAGAAGAGGCCACCAAATCTAAACTTTCAAGTAAGGAGAGAACTCTGTAATAGGCGAGAAACAAGTTTGTAGAATGTCCTCTAGGATACTATGTGGGGGCAACTGAGGGTGATACAAAACAAATGATGGAGGAGGTTTACAAGAATCCTTTAAAATTGTTTACCTAACCTTGGATTGCAATCGTAGAACATAATGATGTTGTTGGACAAAAGTGAAATAATGCTTTTAAGCTTTAGGATCAACCTGTACTTGATGTTATCTTTATAATAGAAACATAACAAAAAGTTGCAGCAAGAATAGAACATCTACAAAAAATTACAGAGAGTTTTTTACTTAGTGATTCCTAAGTGTTTTAAATTTGTTGCTTAGTTTTCTACCCAAAAAGTTGTTGGTTGTTGTTGAAATGTTTCCAAAATTTGTAAAACAGTTCAAGATGGAGCAGAAATCTTGCGCATTTCAAGAAACTAATAAAACATTTTAGAAAGCCAGAATGTCACCAAAACACTTTTTCAGCATTTCAAAGTAGTGACACACCAGAATCTGTTTCTGATTTGGCAAACAACATTTCAGGGGTCCTCCTGGAGTGTTTTTAGTTACTTATCTTGGATGCCATCAACAAAGACAAAATGTGCTATAACCAGAAAAAGATGTATGAATTAAGCATGACTCCATATTTTGGGCATAGTTGGGACTAATAATTGGATTCATATATGAAGTTTGTTGGTTTGGGGCATCCTTAATTGAAAGCATCACAAAGTCTTGTTGGCTATATAATTTTGTCGACTATTATTGGCATAGTTTTTTCAATCACAACCACCATTTACCTTTGTCATTAGTTTTTATAGCAAGTCAATCATATGATTATTCTCAAATAAGACAAAAATTCTAATCCAATACCTTAGTTACCTTTTCTTCATTAGACTGCCATTTCTTCTATTACTCACTCTCATCTACTTGTATAACAAACAATGTTTTTTGGCTTGGAATTTAAACCAACGTCCACATAAGCATCCAATAAATGTGTTGAAGTCTACCACTGGAATTTCAATCCCCTGTTACAGAAACTATCTTACCTGAGATGACTAGTACTCCCCAAGTCATTTATATACTAACCAAAGGTTCAATGACAGAGAAGTATAGAACTTCTTAATGGAGGTGACTGGTCTCTCATTGCCAGAAATATATTCCACCTCAGGGTTTTAGGCTTGGGCCAAGGGCCACATTTGCATAAACTATAAGAGCTTCTATCTCATCTAATATTGCATGTTAATGACCAATGTGTCATCCAAATGAACTCAAATCTGCTAGTTTTATTATTGCAATTCAATTGTCCCGCTCCACTTTGAGTAGATGGTATCAGATCTCATCACCTATGACTTGGAAGGTTCACAGAAAAACCTATGATGGTACTCCATTAACATCTATGGAAGTGAATGCTAGATTTCAGAAACTATAAGAGCGTCTATCTCATCCAATATAGTATGTTTATCACCAATGTGCCATCCCACTGAACTAAAAGCTACTAGTTTCATTGTTGCAATTCAATTGTCCCACTCCACTTTGAGCAGATGGTGTCTGATCTCACCACCTATGATTCGGAAGGTTCACTGCAAATCATATGATGGTACTCCATTAATATCTATGGGAGTGAATGCTTGCTAATGCAAAGGCACTGTAGGGATCATCCAATCAAGAGGGTGGGCAGTGTGAGCAGAGTGTTCAGATAAACTTAGGAATCACTTATTTTTCTGTAGAAATGACCAAGTTGTTCATACGAGACTATATGAGTGAGTGCTTGGTCATTTCTCATATAGTCAGTGCTTAGTTTTCTCTAATCACTATTAGAGAGTTGATCATTTCTACACTAGTCTCATCATTTCTGTTATATGATCGGCAGCCTTAGCTGGTGATCGGATGCAAGGTTTTGAGGCCTATTTGGCATAAGACTGTTGCTATTTTAGGAAAGAAAATGGAAACCATTTTCATTAGTTAGTATATCCGCTTCTCCAATGTGATACTCATCAAATTAAGAAACAAAGATGCCAAACTATATGGCCACCAACACCCAAATTACCTTTTCTTTGCCATCCCACATCTTGCTCCTCCACTTCACAATAATAATAAATTAATGATGCAGAACTTTCAATATTTAACACTTCCATTGTGCCACTCTACAAAAATTAATTTTCTCTTTTTACACCTAAGTTTTCATGCTCATATGTATTTATTTAAAATTAAAACGGACCCAAATTCACACAACAACCCTTCAATACATTAATCCTTGCCTTTTCTCAAACCCACTGGAGCTTGAATCGATTACTTCACTGATTGCTGAGGTGAGACTTAGCATACCCAGAAACAATTTCTACATGTCGTTTGGAGTGATCCCATTACAATTTAAATTTCTCTCTTTTCATTAACCCGACACCGTCTTGGGCTTTTTTTTTCCAACGTCGTTCAACCACGTATTGATAAGAATTTAAGCTTCTAAGCTATAGGATAAGCCACCTATTGTGTTGACACATTGCCACGAGCATGTTTATAAATATTCAGAATGGTGTTGACCTAACAAAGAATCTCTCAGGAATCAATTACATCTAAAACTAATAATGTAAAGGCCAGCTTGATTAAAATCATTTCCTTTGAGTTGAGTCCCCTGCATGACATCCGTCCCTCCATTGCGAAGAATACAACAAGCTAATTTCGAGATATGAATGCCTCTTCTTTTTTTTGGTAATGCAGTTCCATAAAATGCATCTCATCCCGTCTTCAAAGTTAAGCAGATCTTAACTGTTGTTTGCAAACTATTCCGGTTCTGTCCCCTTAGGTTAATTGTTAATCATTGTTGTTCTTTCTTTGTTTTTTATTTTTCCGTTCATAAATAGAATGAAATTCCTCCTTTTGACTCAAAATTCGCTCATCATCATCACCCCAAAACTATTTTTCACTTGAGGAGATAAGGCCTTCCAGATGTGCAAACACCGCTTCAACAAAAGCTTGAATTATTGTTTCCCCAAAACCCGCAAATTATCTCATAGTAATTTTATCTCGTCAGTAGTAAGAGAATGATCCCTTGAGGCAGAATATGTTGGATCCTCAAATGAAATTGAAGTAACTGAGCTAAGGACTTCCATAGGATTATCTGACCAAACAAAAATCTGAAGCAAGGCCTATCTTTCATATTGTTGCAAGTCCTTCTTGATGCTGCTCCTTTTTAAACATACAACTTTGTTTCAGTTTGGTTCTTGCTGAACATGCTTTTTTTAGGTTACACTACATGTAAAGGCTAATCTATTAAATTTGGGGTTTTTCCAGTGTAATATGGGCATTACATAAATGTGTGTGAGTTTTCTATACCTCTCAAAAATGAATTATTTAATGTCCCAAATCTGAAAATAAATGCCCTTCCATGTATTAGGACTAATACTTGGATATGTCTCTTTGCTTGATATGGCAACCTTCAATCTAAAAATGAATCATCTCATTTTTGTTTGTGGGTATGGACTGTCATATGGACAGGGGTTTTCTTTTGTCATATTTTTATAGTGTTCTTTCATATTTATGCCCATGTCATGTTCCTGCAATGTGAAATGCTTATTTTTAATTCCTATTTTCTTTTAGTTATTATAAATTGTATTTGCTCTAGTCTGATACACGTTTTTAATTCTTGCAGAAAAGGCACTGTTTGGAGAAAAGGAGTGGTATTTATTCACTCCCAGGGATAGGAAGTATCCAAATGGTTCTCGCCCCAACAGGGCTGCTGGCTCAGGATACTGGAAAGCCACAGGTGCATATAAACCCATCACTGCTAAGGGCAGCAATAGGCATGTTGGAATCAAGAAGGCTCTGGTTTTCTATGTTGGAAAAGCACCTAAAGGAAACAAGACTAATTGGATTATGCACAAATACCGCCTTGCTGATGTCAATAGATCTACAAAGAAGAAGGGCAGCTTAAGGGTAAGCAATTGTTCCTGTGTATTGTCTTCTGTGCATATTCCTGTGTTTCAATAGACAGTGTAGTTCTTGTTTGGTTTAAAACACCTGTTAGGCTGGATGCCATTGTGGCCTAGTCGTGACAGGGCCCAAGTCAACTAGACTCGTCACTCTAGGGAATAAATCTATTTGGGAAACAGGGGTTTATCATTTAAGTTATAAAATCAAGGGTTTTCTCACGATTAGATAATGATGAATTGATGCTACACTGATATCATAATGAGTCTGTGGATAAAGTCTGACTGTGGATATCATAAGGAGACTCTGCCCACAAATGTTATAAAAAAGCTCAGACAGAGCTCTTCAACTGGAGAGGCTCAGTGATGAGATAACTTGGATTGTAGATACCATTTTCATTGTTGAACTCCACTACTACTAGAACTGGAAGATTATATGATCGGTTCGTGGGCAGCACAGTTACTCTGGCGTGGCTCAAGTAAGGTTAAATTCCTTTTCTGTTTTCGCAAAGTATCCTCTGCTACGGAAAATGTAATTATATTAATTTTTTTCCATCGATATATGGATTGGATCTAATTAGATGTAAACCCTTGCTACAGTGGTTATTCGAATGGGTTAGAATGTGCATTGTTATTTGTTTCTTTTGAAATACATGCATTACCACTACGTGAGATCTTTGCATTAATTTTGAAATGTTGAGATCTTTGCATTGATGTTGCCTCTGCTTGGTGGTGTCTCTGAGATTGAGCTGATCCAAAGGCAATGGATGTGCATCAGCAGTCGATTGCTCTTTGCTAGTACTATAATCCAAATCCTCTAGCATGCAAACAGGTGCCGCAGCAATTATATCTAGGATTGATCGTTTTTTTCTCACCTTCACTTTAGGCTTGGAAAACTTTGTTCCAGATTTTTTAGCATTTGACTCACCTGATAGACAGTGATCTATGTGGGAATTTAAGGCTATATTGGATGTAGATGAGAAATATCTACAAACAGGACAAACCTTTGGTATCATGGCCTCTGGAAGAGATCCCGGATTCCCAAATTCTTCATTCTTCCCAGGATTTGCCTTGCTCTTCTCCAAAGTTTGGATCTGCCTTGTAGGCTCCTACCTCTTCTACACTGCTTGAATTGGAGCACCTCCATTATGATATCAAATCATCTGCTACTATGAAATGACACAGGTCGCAGATGCTTTGATAGACTTGCCTTTTGGGCACTTCACCACGAACCAAGTTTTAAAATGTCACAACCCACTTGATATTTATCCCTAGCAAAAGTGTCACATGTGAAGATCAGGCTTTTGATGAAGCGAATAACTTGGTAAAGAGAATTTTTGATTACTTATGTATTTGGCCCAACAATATAGATTTTGATGCACTATCATTTTTAACCATGTGCTGAAAAACATACAAAAAACTATGTTTTTAGTGAAATTTGAGTTCACAAGAATCGATGCCAGTCAAAATCTAGACCTTGCTCCCAGCTTACTGGTAAAAGGTGGTACTCATATTTCATGCAAGTAATGGAATGCCTTTTTCGTTGTTTTATCTCGTCTTATTCGAACTTCCAAGTCTAGCATCAATGATTATCTTATGCTTCAGAAAAACGGTATTATGCTTTAGAGAAGTGTATCTACTTCTTATTATACTTCTTAACTTCCAAGTCTAGCATCAATGATTATTTTATGCTTCACACATAATCTAGTTTTCATTATACTCCTTGAAACATTTTTATTAGTTGAATGAGACAAACTTAAAAGGAGTAAGCTAATATATTAGCAAAAGGATTTCTGTCACAAATCTAAGATTCTTATAGGAATTCAGTGGAAATTTCAGGCATCACCTGAGTAATCTTCAATGTCCGCAAATTTTGACATCCAGAGAGAAGTTTGTTACAAAATTAGGCAGCTCCTACTTGAAAACATGTTGATGTTGATGCGTAGAAATCTCCTTCATTTATAGCCATGTTGAGTCTTGACATATATTAGTAAGGAGTATTATAGTAGTTCACACCTGTAATACTCACAAAGGGAACTCAGACAAACCATCATCTCTCCAAAACAGTGACTAAGATTTTCACAGTTGGTTTCTTCAGATTTATTGATGCCACAATACCATGTCTCTTTCAAATTACTTCAAATTCACCGAATGCTTTCAAGCGATTGTCATTATGAATTAGTCAAAACAGGTTTCAACATACGACAAGGATTTATATGCACTAGATTTGGATAGTTTAACTACCACTTCGCACATTTCCAAGAGTTTATATGCCAAGAACTACTGCACTTTTAATCAGGCTGTTGGAAAATTTTGTTTCATATTTTGACATTATTAATGCCAACCCTGACTTGCGACTCTTCGAAATGAAGATTCAAACAGTTGAGTAATGTGGTTATTAAGGGACAAGAGTCAAATTATACATGTATCAAGGTAGGCTTGATCCAGATGAACTCCACCTGCAAATTATAGATGTCTATCAACACTTGTATTATTCAATAGTGTAGTTTGCAATACCATCTCATTCATTCTTTTTGGTGTTCAAGATTCAAGATCAATAAAAATGCATGAATCTTTCTCGGACTGCTTATATTTTCAAATCATCAACTCTAAACCTTTGAACACCATGCAAACAAAATTGAGCACCTGGTCACTAGATTAAAATTTCTTGCATGGCTACATTGTGTATAAGCTTCTCTTACCCCAAACATCTCCCACAATCCCCCATAAATAGAAAACAATGGAAATGGTTTGCATCCCTCTTATTTGACAATTTCTAAGCTAACTTTATGGAATTGTTCTAGTTACCATAAACATATCTTGGTTGATGGGGTAAAAACCCACAGTCCCAGTTCTTCTCTCATTTTCAAACCTCAAGCTATGTATAGATGCCTTCAAAATTAATTCCCAAATTCAATTCTGCGCAAATTTACAATACTGATGTGGAAGCACTTTTCAATAGTTGACTAGTTACAAACCCAACCAACCCAGAAATTCAATCTAAATGCAGAAGTTTCACTTTTTAATAACTATAAGAAAACCACCCTCATGAAATTCCAAATCAAGTATTAGAATTTCTTTTACACTTCAATTTGAGTCTTGGGTTTCGCACTTACCAGTTCTCCTTAATCTCGCTCTTCAAATTTTATTCAAAGTTCAATATGATAATGGTCACGGCTTAAAAGATTGCACTCTCCATAAATCATGGTTATAAAACCATAGAATTAACTCCGCTTTATAAATTTTGAAATTAGGATAATTTCAAAATTATAAAACCTTATAAAAGTTATTGCGCCTAACTTTGCCTTAAGGCCCAATTGAAACCTTCGCCATATTTAACCTTCCACGCACCGATATATAATAAGCCCTAAACAATCAAACCAGCATCCCATTCTTTCATTCCGAAGGGGCGACTTTGGTGATCACATTTCATTCGAATCTTATAAACTTCGACTTTGAATTAAGTCAAAGTGTCAACACATATCACTCGGGCCCGCATGTTAACATCCCTTTCACATCCGATGGCTGGTGAAGTGTCGCGTTAGTTTCGATGATCCAACGGACGTCGTGCATTATCACGTATAATTTGGCTCCGGATTTTAACGTCCCAAAAGAACGTGACATACCTCTCTAATTAACTAAAAATAACTCAACTATGAATAATTACATGGGGAAATAAAAACATGAGACCCCCCTCTATATTTATTTATGTACAAGGTTGTTTCGAGCCTAATGCCCCTGCATCATTGGTTCATTGGGGATCTTGGTTATAACGAATTTGATGTCTTTGCAGCCTTCAACTTTCTTAGAGCACATGGACTTGTGGTAAGTGTGTTTGTCATTTTCTAAGTTGTTTTTTTAGAGGGGAACAAACAAATAATATATCATCTAAAACTAGAATAAATGTGTAAAAGAAGCCCAACTTTATAGAGAGATTGAAAAGCAGTGAGAGTAACATCTATCTTGCATCTCACCTTTTATCTAGAAAAAATATTCTTTGAATCAATTGATTTAGTCAAGCTATGGATAGGAGTGCCATTTTAGTCTATGTTTATTTGCAAAGATGTATGGTGTTTTCTACATTCATCTTGTTCTCTATGGCTCCTTTTTTTGTTTTGTTTTTGTAACTTGTTTCAATATTCTAAACTGAAAAATCAATGCAGTTGGTTATAATCTTACTGGTTAAATGAACTTTTAAAGCATTATATTGGCAGAAGTTTATTTATATGAAGAAGTCTGAATGTTTTTTTTGTCTCTCCTATTGAACATATAGGTGAATAAGTTAACGTGATTTGTGAGGTTATATTACTTACTTTTCCGAGGTTTTTCACTGGTCCTTTGTTTGTTATCCATTGCATAGGATCTTGTATTTTCTTTAGCTTCACAGAATTGGATTTTATCTTAGCCATTAATTTAGTCGTCCAAATCGTGGTTAAGTGGTAAGAGCTTGTACTAGGCTGGATCTCTATACATTTGACATTGCCATAACAGAATTTTGACATTGAGGAATGTTAAGACCCCTCCACTTTCAAGTTTCACTATGCCTCTTTTCATGAATTTGTAAGACGCACAATGCCACTTCTTTTACCAACTTAAAAACTTGTCAAATACCTTGAACAAAAATTGTTTTAAGAGTCTTTCCCTCTCATAGGCTATTGGTTTCTCATTGAGATTGAATAAGAAAATGTATGATAAACATCTCATACCTTCAAGCTGATTACTTAAATGCTTTTAGATACCTCTTCAAGATTGTGATCATGGAACGACGATAAACTAAACTTTGCTCCTTGGCCATCATTGCTTTAGCTTTGTTGTCATACTTTATGAGATATTGAAAGTATTCATTACTCTATTTTCCTTCTAGTTTGAACTGAGATGACATCCTTCATACTCTCATCTAGTACTTAATATGGTATTCTTGGTATTCAAGCTCCATACCTGCATAGTCCAGACTCCATCCTAGAACTCCATTTGCTTTTTCCAAGTTTTCTTCATACTTGGGTCAATGTTCTTCTCCCTTATGGTTTTTCAAAGGTCTTTCAAGCTGAGACATAGGTTTTAGATGGATCAAGAATTCTATTTCTTGGCATATGACAGAATACTAGCTACTCTTGCATGTATTATTACTCTTACTATATGGTAGACTGGAGAGTCACAAGTACAAAAAGGTGTGTACATCAATCAAGGCCCTTATGTATTTTTTGTATTAATTGAAATACATATGTGTGTGGTGGGGGAAAGGGGATTGAAATAGAAATATGTTGATATCTGGATTGCCCTTTCCATATGTTCACACAGTGACAAAATTATGGTATATTCTTTCCTATGAAGAGTTTTTAACTTGTACATATTTCAGGGATTGAATTTTCAAGACACAAGCTGGAAAAATAGAGGAGGAGGCTAATAGCCACAGGCCAAGTGGATTTGAAATAGTATTCCCTACAATGCTAAAAGAAGCTAAAGCCTTAGATCTGGATCTGCCTTATGAATTTCCTTTCATCAAGAAAATCATTGAAAAGCGGGAGGCTAAACTTCAAAAGTTAGAATCTGATCACCATTCTCCTCTGTCATTGATAAATTTTCCATCTCTCAAAGTGATAACTGAGTAAATTTACCTTTTACCTTGGTGGTGTTTGGATCAGGCTTCCTCCTGATCTTCTCTATGCCTTACCAACAACGTTAATCTATTCTTTGGAAGGCCTACAAGAAATAGTAGACTGGGAGAAAATAATGAAACTTCAATCCAAGGATGGATCATTCCTCAGCTCACTGGCATCTACAGCGGTTGTGTTCATGCATACAGGGAACAAAAAATGCTTGGATTTCTTGAATTATGTCTTGAATAAATTCAGAAACCATGGTATGACAAATTACAATATGATTTCAGGAAGGCCCTTTTCTTTTTATATACTTTGTGAAAAATGTTAAATTTTAAATTGAAGATTGCGAATGAAGAATTTAGGGTCTCTAACTTCATAAATAAGCATGTAGCTTGGAATTTAGGGTCTGTCTAATGCATTTCTCCATTATTTTGGCTTGGAACAATGCCTCCACTATGGTGAGTGAGGGGGTTGGGAAGCCTGAGTCACATGTACCCAAAGATTTAGAGTTTGTTGTTGCATTTCCATCCCCTATTTGAATAAAACCTGTTGGGATTTCATCTCCTCGTGCATATTTCAATGATTAAAATTTTTCATATTGTATTGTGGTGTAGCCCTTGAGTGAGTTTTGGATTTGTAAGTTTTCTTGGTGTTCCATTTATAAAAACAACTGTTTCAAATTGAGATTTATGGATTCCACTTCAATATTTGGATATAACTTGTTATTTCAGATTTAAGGCATTCCATTCTCACTAGCAGATTTTTGATGTGTGCTACCCAGTATGAGAAATCCGTTGGAGGTGAGAAGGCATATTGTCTACCAGTAGATTGACCGTGGATTTTCCATCTCCTTGCTTTTCGTTGTTACCACTATCTATCATGTTGTTAATTTTAGGGCATTTGTTGCAAATAGACAATTTTAGATTTTTATTTTTATTTTTATCACAGTAATTTCCTTCCACCATTATCAGCGGTATAAGGCAATAATTCTATGCAATAAAGTCCATGCTAAGACATATTACAGTATTCCAATACTTTTTGTATTATGTATTCCAATATAGTATAGACCCTCAATTTACGTGACTCGAATTGGGTAAGAATGCATAGACTTTAGTTACAGCATCCTCCTAGTAAAGTAGGACAGTCATATAAAAAGCCCACAATTTGTAAAAAGCCCACAATTTTGTAAAAAGCCCACATTTTGTAAAAAACTCACTTTTATTTTCTTTTTGCTTATATATTGAGCTCCCATTGAGTTCAACAAGTCTTGGGTTTTCTACATCATTGAGAGAGATAATTGTTAAATATAATTATTTTTTTCTTTATAGGATAATTTGCATCAATGGAAGAAAACATTAGAGGTGGAAAAAAAAATCAAAAGGGTGAAAGGGGTGATGGTAGAGTTTATTTCCCTTGCAAAAAATGTTGTATGAGAAATAATGTTAGAGTTTTAATAGCAACAGCAACAATGCATTGTAGGAAATATGGGCACATTGATGGTGGATCGAATGACTATCGTCCCGTGGTAATTAATTATCTATCTTCATTTTGATTATATCGTAAAATTTTATATTATTTTAATATTTTTTATATGTGCACTAATGTTTAATTATTAAAGTTTGTAATTTTCATAAAGGCACAGTTGCCCCCCAACTTTTTGCAGATGATCAACCAACTTCCACAGCTAAATAGTAGTAGATTAGATGATGTTGCACCAGTACAAGATAATATTGCAGCAAATATTAGTATTGGAAATGATGTTGTAGAAGGTGAAGAACATGAAGCGAATGATGAAGGTAATTTTAATAATCCCATGGAGGTATATCATGATGACAGTAATGAGACAGTTCACATTAATGATGGGACAAATCAAATGCTCCAAGACTTGTACGGTGAGTCAGATGATGATGGTGGAGATAGTAGTGACGGTATTTATGATGTACTTCTGATTAAAAGGTCAAGTGAATGACTTTTTGAACACTCAAATGCAACTCTTCTCTCTGCTACATTGTTGCTGGTGAACTTAAAGGTTATGAATAATTTGTCGAACAGATGTATGACCAACTCCTAAGGTATGCAATATGTATATATGATCACATATATGTAAATGTTGATTATTTTCCCTTTTTTTAATTGTAATAAATGTGTAAAATAATAATTCAATATATATATACATATATGATTAATAATCTTTACATTAACTAGTTTTTGTTTATGTTGTAGATTGTTGGATGAATATTTGTTACCATCGCCAAATACTTTACCTCGAACATATCGAGATCTACGTGCTATTATGAAACACTTTGGAATGGAATATAACACTATAGATGCATGTCCTAAAGATCATATTATATATTATGGATAACATGCATTGAAAACAGAATGTCCGAAATGTGGTACTAGTAGATATCGAACAGATCAACTAACCAAAAAGGTACCTCAAAAGGTTCTTCGTCATATTCTCATAATTCCACGTTTGCAGCGAATGTTCAGGTGTAACAGCATAGCACAGTTTATGGATTACCATTCAAAGAATAGAAGTGGAGATGGTGTTCTTCGAATGCCTGCAGATGATTCTTCATTTAGAGAAATCGAGGAAAAATATGTAGATTTTAAAAATGAACCTCGTAATGTCAAGCTTTCATTGGCAGCTGATGGTGTTAATCCATTCAGAGAGCTTAGATCTACTTACTCAGTGTGGCCTATTTTGGTTATCAACAATAACATTCCTCCTTGGATGTCAATAAAGAGGGAGCACATAATGTTGACTATGATTATTCTAGGTATTTGATACATTATTTTTTTGAATGTAACATTTTCATTTCTCTTGTTGTTTGCATAAATATATATTTTATTTATTTATTTACTTATATATACATATATCATGGTAGTAATTATTATGTACCGTAATTTTGAACAATTAGGTAAGTACCAGGTCAAAGATATGAATGTATATATTAAGTCTCTTATTGATGAGCTAATACAGTTATGGCATGGCATCACTATGTATGACATCACTAAACCAATCAAGCAGAAGAGATTTCAATGTCGTGGAATGCTTGTATGGACAATTCATGATGCCCCAAGACTAACACATGTTTGTGGTATGTAATATTTCGTTGCACTGTAATATAATACATAATTATCTAAATTAGATATACCATATTGCATGTTTTAAAAATGATCTCATAGTATATTAATTGTTATTGATCCATCTATTGCAGGGCTTCAAACAAAGGGTAGATTTGCATGTCCAGTTTGTGGCCTTGAGATGAAGTATCGTCATTCGCTAGACTTAAGAAAGATGGTGTTTGATGCGTTTAGGCACTTCCTCTCTAGGAACCATAAGTATCATACTACTGAAAAACATCTTTTCAATGATAAAAAAGAAACTGGATTAAAACCACAAAGAATGACACCTCAGTTGTGGACGTTGGAATATAACAGAATTAATAATCGTTAAGCAGCTGGTACGTAATTTGTGTGTGTGTGTGTGTGTGTGTGTGTGTGTGTGTGTATATATATATATTATTTGTTTATGTAATGTTTGGAATTTTTGTTTTAACTAATGAATTTATTTTATTGTATTTTATAATTAATATTGTTCTGATTTATTTTATTCAATAATATCAAGGTCATCGTCGTGGTGAAGGTACTAATATTGTACTTCCACCTAGAATGAAATGTTATCCTTCTCAATTCGCGAGGTTGCCCTACTATGAGGACCTAAAAATAGCTCATTTGTTTGATACAATGCATGTCGGGAAGAATGTGACAGAAACGTTATGGTGAACCATAGATGGTGCACATGATAGAGATAAAATTGACAAAATTTGTGCTAACATTGAGAAATCGAATCATGCAATGAAAAGTGTGATTGACAAATCAAATAACAATGGAGGTCGAAATTATAATAATATTCCATGGTTATTAACAGAACAACAAAGTAATGATGTAAAAGAGGTCGTTAGAATAATTAAATTTCCAACAGGTTTTGCTTCAAACATAAATAATATCTTAATGAAGAAAGGTGACTTCAGTGGGGTGAAAAGACATGATTGGCATACCTTTGTTAAGGTAATTTTTTTGGTATATGTTTTTGTATGTTATTGCTTGAATACATATTTTAAATTTTCCTTTTTTCTGTTTAATTTGGAAACCAATAACGATTCATTTTTTATTGTTATATTATGTTCTACCTGTATCTCTCCCAAACGACTTCGACAACAATTTCAAACAACTTATATATGGTCTTAATAAATACATGAGGTAAGTAGTTTTGATTTATATGCAAAATCTAATTTCTACAATTTCGTTTTGTACCTAATTAAATGATGTATTAATTTACTTGTAATGAAATATATATTATGTTTCATTGAAATTACCTTGCGTAATGATTTGCAGATGGTTGTCATTGAAAGAAATCCATCAAGATGAAATAAAGTATTGGAAGAGAGAAATTCCTCGGCTAATGTGTGAAATGCAAAAGTGTCTACCTCCAACATTTTTCAATGCACAAGAACACTACTTGATATAGCAAGTTGAGGAGATTGAAATGTGTGGACCAGTACGCACAAGGTCAATGTGGATGGTCGAGAGGCACCTGAAATCCTTGAAGGCTTTGGTTAGACAAAGAGCATGACCTGAGGGTTTTATGGTGGAGGGATATGTGGTATATCAATCCATGGTGTATATTAGTCATTATCTTCCTATATTAGCTATGCCAGCTATGAAGGCGGTGGATTTCATTTGGGATGTGAACTCCATCAAAAAATTTGAAGTGGAGCACCTGTTGGGAAAAGGTAGAATGAAGAAAGTGAGAGGTAAAAGATTTATTATGTATAATATATATAATGTTTCATTTTTTTACATCATGTATATGATCATTATATTAATTTAGGTCTTATTCTTTCATAGTTTATTAATTAGTATAATTTACCATGGTTATAAGTAATATTTATTAATATTGGTGAATTATTGTTTTTTTATTCAGGTGCTCAAGATTATGAGGCACTACTTTTATACATTGCAAACAATCTTGAGTGGATGAGTGAATGGATTGAAACATGTAAAGCATGTAACGATGGTAGGCTATCATGGCAACTACTGTCTGAATTGATTAGAGAAGCGTATCGTAGTGGATATGGAAACGTTACGGACAGGGAAATCGATTTAGCATATGGTTTGAAAGATAGAAAGGAAAGCAATTAATTCACCTATTTTATTCATTACTTATTTTATACTATATTTATAATGTGACAAGAAGTTTGATTTTTCAGATAATTTTCATGCTGTGTAAATTATATGATTAATTATTAATTGAGAATGCATCTTTTTCATGTTTGGCATATTGCAGTTGAAACACCACAAGGCTATGTGGTGCAATGGTCGTAAATTTCGCGTTAAACAGTTGGATGATAACAGGGAAACTTCTGATAGTGGGATAATTGCAGTATTCCAGGTCACTAATATTTCCTCCAGGAGTGATAGACATCCTCGAGAATCTGAAAATAGATATTATGGGTTCTTAGATGATATAGTTGAGTGTGACTTTAATTCCTTCAAAATAGTGTTGTTCGAAGTCAAATGGTATAGGCTACGAATGAATGTACGTGATGATGATAGAACACTTATTCAACATGACAATGGATTTCCAATGGTTAAAACATCACAGTTTGAAGCAGGAAAAAATCGCTATGTTTTTCCAAGCGAATGCGAACAAGTCTTTTACTCAGAGGTTCCAGGTGAGAACGAATGGTCATTTGCTATTAGATATGATCCAAGAGGAAGGCCAGTAGAGTATACTGTAGAGGAAGAAGATGATATTGATCAAGAAGAAGATGATGCAGTGGCAGATGAGAGGGAAGATGCATTGACAGACGAAGAAGATATATTAGAAGATGAACTAGGCATAGGAGATGAGACAACAATTATTGATGATGATGTCGATGAGGATATTATTGAAAATGACATAATTGATGATGATGATGACATGGTCGATCATTTCAACACCGTTTCTGAATCAGATGTTGGTATAGATGTCGATCAGTTGGATGAAGATCAAGAAGATACTGAAGAAGAATATTGATACAGAGGTTATGTTCGAGTATGAGCTGGTATGTTATAACTTTATATTTTAATATGTAGGAATTATTGTCTTTAAATAATTTACTAATTATGTGGGTTTGTTGCATGTTGTTTATTATTTCAAACCAATAAATAATGGCCTTACTATTGTTTATTATTTTGCAGGATTTGCAGGATTCATTTGATTCTATGGTCAGGTCTCTGAAAAAACCAATTAAACACTTAAATAGTCAAGATCTGGAAGACAGGCTTTACCCCCACCATAAATTGTTGAAAAACCGGCCTTCAATTCAGCTTGTTGTGCTCAAGACGAAGGTGGATTTGCATGATCAATTGAATGAAAATGAATCAGATATTCTGGATGTTTTTTAGGGCAGATCCATAAGCCCCATAGATGAAGATCCCCGCTGCATAATTTTTGTCTGTGTTGAAGCACAAGTATAGTGTTGTATCGGAATACAAATCAGAGGAAAACTATACCAAGTCTAAATCAATTGAATCCAGTTCTAGTGCTCTTGAACTTACCGAATTAAAGCCAGATGCAGGATTTACAATCTCTAATGGGAATGGGTATGGCAGTTCCAATATTGGATTGGATGTCCGGAGCTCTGCAATAGGCACTGGACCTGATCGTAATGAACCCCAACTTCAATGTGATGAAAATATGGACTTTGATGATCAGGAAAACAAGCCAGAGCATTTTGGCAATATTGAAGAAACTGAAGAGGTTTCCTGTGATCGATTGAATCAACTCAGCCATAAGACATCTACTGCAGGCTGGTTTGTATCAGAAGGAGAATCGGTTTTGCTTTCCCATGATGATGGATGCTGCTCTTTTCATGATATAGCAAATTCGGAGGTGTGGAGGTTTTAATTATTGTACTTAATTTTGGGGTTTATGGGTGTTATAATTTATACATTTTGGGATTTTCTATTAGAAATAGGGAAAATCCTAGGGGTTAGATTATTCTCATGGTTTAAATTTCTATATTTGAAATAAAATTCACCAATTTCTATTTAAAAAAATGATTTGCCTAAATATTTGACGTAGTTTAAATAGGATGTAGTTCATTTCAAAAACTATTGAAATTTTCTAGAAACTATGATTGGGATTTCAAGAATATTTATGCACTCTTTAAATTTTCCCTTAACATAAAGGGCAGTTGATGTATGAGTAATACTCGGTATTGTTTTTTTCCAATCTCCAGGAGAAGGCTGAATATAAAGCTCCATATGGGCTTACCCCAAACATGTGGGGTGATTGCTGGTTGATCAGAGCAGCTGGTTCAGATGGTCGCTCTGGTAAATATGTTGTGGCAGCATCTGCAGGTTGTACATTGGACTCAAGTTTCTGTTCATGGGACTTTTATAATAAAGAAATTATGGCATTCCATACTGAATCATAGGCCTTCACTTCAACGTCCAGTACCATCTCTCCAGTTTTGGCAGAGAGGGATGTCTCGGGGAGAAATTTTGGCTTTGCAAATGTTGTGCCAGAGAATCAACATTGGTGGTACAGGCCATGTGGGCCTCTTATGGTATCTACTACCAATGCCCAAAAGACAGTTAATATTTATGATATTCGTGATGGAGATCTTGTGATTTCAATGTGTTTGTTTTGAAAGTTTAGGTTTCATAGTAAATCATCAATGGGCTCTGAAATAAAGCACATTGAAATCTTGGATACATGTTTCATGCCAAAATCAGTTGTATCTTCCATAAATACACAATCTTGGACCACTCTGTATAAATCTGCTTCTCAAACAATATTACATCTCCCTCATTATACAGGTGGTGTTCTTACATGCATAGCAAAGGCATCGTTTTGGCAATCATTTTATAAGTCACTAGATATTGTGGGTACAAGGATCTAGGGTCTCCACATGTAATTGTGTTGCCCGAAGACTCACTCTACCTGTCCTTAAATTTGTAAACATAGTAGTATGCCAATGCTTCTTTCATTTTGTATGCATAAGACGATTTTTCGTCAAAGTCCATAATTGTTTTTAAGTTTTATCCATCCCAGTTTTGTTGTGAATGCACAGGTTTTTGGCTCAACACAGATCTGTTATATCTTTGTACTTTTCCTTTACGAACTATTTGAAATTTCTAGTTATATTTAGAGGTGTCTTTTAAGGGATGAGGGGAATTACTTGGATTTAGTGCTGCCCACTCTCAATAGAGGCTTACAGTAAACTATGACACATTGTGATGTATATCAGTGGTAGTTGGGGCAGAAACAAAATCAGTTTCATGCTTCAGTATATTTATTCTTCTTGGAAAGCTTTCAGCTGACAAAAAAAAGGGAATGAAACACGCAACCAGTCCCCTTCCTTTTATTGGACCACCTGCTTTCTTTTTATGAGAGCATCTATAGGCTAAAGTTACTAGAAGTGGTCAAAAGTGAGTTTGGTTAGTTGGCAAAGTCCAACTATTCTTAGCCCTCAACAATGTTTAAATACTTCATAGGCATGTTAACCCCTCCTAGACTATGTTGCATAAGTGGGTTTTGCAGAATTTTATGCACTTAGGGTTAGACTCAAATTTTGAAATTTGATGTAATTAGGATTATATTCAAGTGCTGGCCAAATTGGTAAAATTGATACTCAACCATAGCTGAAAGGCAGTAATATGCAGTGGAGTCATTCTATGAAATGATTCAATTTGGCATGTGAATCTCACATCTAAGGGCCATTAAAATCCCATGGATGGAGACTGATCAAGATTCAACATTGTTGTTACTATTAGTGGAGTTGGGTATGGCACAAGTACAATAAAAATATTGGCAACAATAGTAACATCATAGATTCAGAATCTTAATCTCTATATTAAATGAGCATTGGAATGTAACTTGATTTCAGTGAAATCTCTAACAGGTTTGTTCTAAATCGGACCTAAAATGCTCACTTGTAAAGATGTTTGAGGCTTGAGGTTGTATGACACTGCAACAATTGACTTGTTGAGTACATGATGACATTAGGTCATTGTGAAATTGAATATATGCTACTTCGGTATGAAGATTGATTGCACAAACTGTGTTTTCTAAATAATGTTTCCAATGAAACCTGAAATGGCTCTTGTTACGCTGAAAACATCTGTCATCTTTAATCTACTATCAATTTGAGTGAAAAGGGTAGTTAAACCACATGAAAATGCTCTGAAGATGTTACAGATGCATGGAAGCTCTGGAAATTTAGCCCCTCACTATGGTATCTACCAAAAACAAAGCTAAGAAATGCCTCTCGGTTGATATCAATTTTAAGTACATGGATCATGTCTCATACATCTATGCAAAAGGTAGAATCTACTTTTATCATAGTATTTTGATGTCAGGCTTAGAAGGCTGTTAACATCTTAATATTTATTTGTGGTTCATAGAAGCCTAATGTTTATGTGCCCAATGTGTTCCTTTTATATTGATGGACCTTCTAACAATGACAAATATAGATTAACTCAAAATATGGAGTAATTTTTGGCCTTGGTATATAAACATTCATGGCTTTATTCCAAACACGAACAAATATTAAACCAGATATAGCCGTCGGTAAAACAATCCACACGGAAATTTTCATTTTTTTTTTTAAATTTAACTATCTGTCAGTATACCGACGCTTATAAGCGTCGGTCTTGCGATGCCCAGTGACAAAGCGTCGATCTTGCGATGTCTAGAACCGTCAGTCTTGCGACGCCCTTCGCCAACAATGTCGGTCTTGCGACGCTTTGAAAGCATCGGAATTGCGACACCTTAAAAGCATAATTAGCAAACGTCGGTCTTGCGA
Organism: Pinus albicaulis; assembly: GCA_034641835.2. NCBI lineage: Eukaryota > Viridiplantae > Streptophyta > Pinopsida > Pinales > Pinaceae > Pinus > Pinus albicaulis. Next base: position 870,684,431 of record CM076572.1, read on the forward strand.
CATCCAAGAAATGTCAATCTTGCGACGACTTGCAACAAAAACGTCGGTCTTGCGACGCTTTGAAGGCGTCGGTATTGCCACACCTTAAAAACGTGGTTAGCCATAGAGTATTGCGACGCTTCGAAGGCGTCGGTATTGCGACACTTTGTAGGTGTCGGTATTACGACGCTTTGAAAGCGTCGATATTGCGACACTTCGTAAGTGTCGGTATTGCGACGCTTTGAGGGCATCGGTATTGTGACACTTTGTATGCATCAGTATTGCGACGCTTTGAAAGTGTCGATATTGCGACAATTTGGAAAATGTTGGAAGAGCGACGATTATTTGGAAACGTCGGAAAAAGTGTCGGTATTGCGACACTTTGGTAAAGCATCGGAATTGCGACGTAATGGCTAACCACATTTTGTCCGACCTCTAACTGTTGCTCTTGCGACGACTATGTGTCGGAATAGCAACGAAGTGACCATCGAAAATTGGGCCAAATTTTCTAGTGGGGGGAGGAGGCCTAAAAATGCACTAATTTCAAAAGTAATATAATATTCCAATCTAGAGTCATATGAACATATTAGCTTAAGTTATAAGTTTGTGAAAAGGTTCCTAAGGGTTGCTTCTTTTGAGTGCCACATGGAAAGTTAAGGGCATGCATACTTAAACCTTGTTTTCAAGGGAAAATCATTCTAGTGTGATCCATTCTGATTACACAGTTTGCCATTCTTTGCCATTGTGACCAATGCCCATGGAATGCATGTTGGAGGGTCAGCAAGGAAAGCTCTATAATCTTATTTTTTCTATAAATATCTTATTTTTTCTATAAATCCTTTAAATTCTTGGTGAATTCTATTGAGGATTCAATGCACTTCATTGGGTTGCCTTCAAAAAAGTTAGAGCCCTAGAGCGAGAATTATTTGAGTTAATGCCCAAAGTGTGAAACTTGGAGGGTTCCTAGAGACTCTTGAGTGTAATTGGAGTTCCTAGAGTTATAGAGTCAATCTATGTCGGGGCCTTGGAAGTGAAGTGGGACAACTGGAGGGGCTTTGTTGCAGAGAAGGGGGAATACTTGCTTGGATTGTGTAGGCAGATAGCGAATGAGAGGCTGTAGGTTGAAATTGTTGTTAGAGTTTGGTACCTTGGCTAAAGAACACTTGCATTGTTTGCGAGACCTTAATTGGCCTAGGAAGAGTGTCTTTTCCCTAGTGGAGTCATATCCCCAACTCGAGGGTGACCTACTATTGAGAGGACTTGAACAACATAATCTAGGGCTAGGGGGATTGTCTGAGTGTACATCTAGTTGGTGCAATTTACACAAGATAAGTGTTGTGAAATGGTTTTGTATACTTAATGCTATGTTGTATCTTGTGTATATATATGTTGGTTATGATTTATACGTGCTTGTGCATGTTTACATTGTTGTTCTTGTTATGTTTATGCTACATTCAATGGTAGTGCGCATATGCATTCATAATGGGGTATAATTATGGTGTAGGGGTACCTTGTTGAGAAATTATACTTGGTAAGGTGACTGAGATGTATAATAAATGGTATTAGAGTTATTAAATTATGGTAAATGCAAACTAAGATTAAAGAAATTTTGAAATTACAATATATGTGAAATGAGAATTATTATAACGTGGCTCGACTAGGGGTTGGGTACGTTACAGGGCCTTACACTCATGAATGTTGCTCTCTATTTCTAGATTATGAAAGCAAGTGTTACATTCTATAGACTCTATATCAATGCCCTCTTATTTACTCTTCTATTGCTCGTGTTCCTTGAATAATTACTCAATAATTATTGTTTTTGCTGGTTAAGTACATTCCACACATTAATTATGTGTGGAACCATTGCTAACATAGTAACGTAGCACTCTAACTTGGTGACACTGCCATAGACTACCTACTTATGCTAGGATATACCTAGAAACCCTAACATCCTCCTGGCCTCTTTTGGACCTATATTCACCTTGAACCTTGTTGTTAGGTACCTTGGAAATTAGTTTAAATGTTGGAAAGATATAACAATTTTCAAAATGAAGGGAAAACAATAACTGAATATATCCATCACCCTAACATTTCATATTGTAACTTAGCATCTCGACAATTACATTCAAAGTTATATCATCCAAACTAGACATGTCAGGACAAAGACAATTGATGATATAAATAGCAGCAATAACAGTACTAAGTGAATACTACTCTTACAGCTCATATCTATGAAGAATGTTATGTTCATCGGAACATAGAATAGACGTGAAGCAAGCTTTTGAAAACTTATCTCAACGGTATGAAGAGCAGTAAGACGTTGGTGACACCTGTCCTAATGTATGTTGAAGGCAAACGAGAATTGTTTAATGCAAACTCGTCATCATTACAGATAAGTCAATGGTGGACAACTGTAAATCCAAAGAAAGTGATCCTCGAAGCTTGTCTATTGTTTATGTGTCTATGATTATCACCAATGCCCATACATGAATGTAGAATACCATTGAAATAATGAAAGCAGTGACATCCCTCACAATGATTTCCATGTTAGCTATTTGAAATGACTTGATAGCAGTGTGGTGGTGATGTGGCAATCATAACACATTAAGGTTCTTCCTAACTTGTGTAGGCATCCCAAAGGGTGTGCTAATAAGGCCAAAAGCCAAGGCCAACTTCTCATTATTGGGATGGAGAATATGCTCCTTCAGCCACTCCAGATCATAAACACAGCATGTATCAGGCACAAACCCTGCTTCCTTCATCTGCTTCGGTAATCTTTCCAACATTGCATAGATCTTATATGTATATGGGTGTGACTTGTCAGTTCTCCACAATAAATATATCTACTAGTTCCCACAATAAATATATCCAGTCCCTTCACCTCAATCCAGCTGCATAATCGCTCTTTTTTAGGCCCATTATTATTCATCATTTTCCTCACCTTTGATACATCTTCACATCTGGCTGTGGCAGCAGAAGCGTTGGACAATAACACAAAAATCTCCTGAGTTATATGGTTATTATTTCAAGAGGCATTCAGCTGCATGTGATCCAACCTCTACGTTACCGTGAATTCTTGAAGCACCAAGCAAAACCCGAACACGGAAGTAGTACTGGCATTGCATTGGTGATATAAAAAAACCAGTATTGGCGTTGCATTGATTATGCCCTCTAGCTAATTCATGAAGCCAGCGAACCCAAGGAGGTCAATAATAAAAGATTAGAATAACTTGATATCAAATAACTTGTCTACCCTGAAGTAGGAATAAGTAACTCTTGCCCTGTTCTTTAAACTTTATAACCTTGTCCATGAGCTATCATGTAGTGGAAAGCACTGAAAACCCTTCTATAGCAAGACAACCATGAAAGTTAATTTCACTCGTGCCTTTCTGTGGATTGATTTTATGTTTGTACTTCTATCTTTGTTTCACTGAGAGCCATTTGATCACATTTCCTTCTAATGGAAATCGATGAGACAAAGAACAGGGAGATTTTGCCAATTGTTCTACATGGTAACGAAAAGATCTCATATTTTTGTTATCATGAAAATGTTCAGTGAAAGACATTACAATATCCCCTATGGAAAATGTGATGAATAAGATGGAAGAGAATGATTTGCTGCTGGCATAGAAGATTTGAAGTTTTGAGTTCAAAAGACAGGCATTCCTTAGGGAATGACAAAAGACTTGGAATAAATTCCAGAAATCAATAGGGGCATGATAGACTTTGTCCTGATTCAGGGAAAATGAACAGAACCATGACTGAACACCAAAAATGTGATGAACAACCAAACGAAGTGTATACAAAGAACCCAAATCAGACTTCATATTTATCTCATTGCATGTCAAGCCAAGGGAAGTTGTAATTGGGAAGAAGAATATAACTCAATTGAATACTCTTAGCTGAAATCTGATCGCAATAGAGTGTCAAATTTCACTGAGACACACGACAAATGTGATCCATGAGTACTAGTAATATTTGTGTTGGAGATAAGTTAGAAATGGATAATGCTAAGCACCAATGGTTACCAGTCATAGAAGCTTGTATATTGCTTAGCTGCCTAGCTTGTATATTGCTTAGCTGCCTATGATCACCAATAGTCCCTGCATGAACATAGTCCATCTTTGAAATGATGAAAGCGGGTGATATCCCTGACAATAATTTCTCTATGAACTATCTTTGATATGAATTTGATGGCAGTATGGCAATCAATACACACACGAAGGTTCTTCTTGATTTGTATCGGTGCACCAGATGGCGTGCTAATAAGACCAAAAGCCAGTGCCAGCTTCTCGCTATGGTAATTGAGAATTTTCTCCTTCTGCCGCTCCTCCACATCATACAACACACCGTGTGTATCAGGCACGTAACCTGCTTTCTTCATCTGCCTTGTCAATCTGTCCAACATTGCATAGATCTCAGCTGCTTGTGGGTGTGAACTGTCTGCTACAGTGAATGTATGCACTCTATTCCTAACCTCAACCCAGCTACATCCTGGCTCCTTTTTAACCCCATTATCATCCATCATTCTTCTCACCTTTGACACATCTTGCCATCTGCCTGCGGCAGCATAGATGTTTGACAGCAGCACATAATTTCCAGAGTTATTAGGTTCCAATTTGAATAGCCGTTCAGCTGCTCGTGTTCCTATCTCCAAATTACCATGAATTCTGCAAGCACTAAGCAAGGCCCCCCACACAGAAGCAGTAGGTCTAACTGGCAATGTATTGATGACACTCTCTGCCTCTTTCACAAAGCCAGCTCGGCCAAAAAGGTCAACTATACATGCATAATGCTCTTCTCTTGGTGTGAAACCATGATCTCTGGTCATTGATTCAAAGTAACGGCGACCTTCATCCACTAGGCCTGCATGGCTGCATGCAGAGAGAACACAGACAAAGGTTATGTAGTCTGGTTTTATGTCTGCTAGTTGCATTTGTTCAAAGAGCTCAATGACCTCCTTGGCATGCCCATGCTGTGCACATCCTGTCATCATGGCAGTCCAGGAGACTACATTTCGTTCGCGAATTTCATTGAACGCTAGGTATGCTTCATCTATGTTTCCACATTTTGAATACATGTCAACAAGGCCATTACCAGTACATGTGTAAAACCCAAATCCAGTTTTGATGATGTGAACATGGACCAGCTTGCCTTGTTCCAAAGCTGCTAAGCTCGAGCAAGCACTAAGAACACTGGAAAAGGAAATCTCATCTAACTTAATTCCATGATGTTGCATTTCACAAAATATCCTATATGCATCTATATAATAAGCATTTTGAGCACATCCCACAATCATCACATTCCATGTGATTGCATCTTTTATCGGCACTTTCTCAAATACTTTCCGTGCATCTCCAATAGTCTTACATTTTGCATACATGTCAATAAGGGCGTTTCCCACACATCCTTCCGACTCAGCATTCGTTTTGATCATCTGGCCATGAAGCTGCCTACCCTGCTCAAGTGCTGCCAAGTTTGCGCAAGCACTAAGAACACTGGAAAAGGTGGTTTCGTCCGGCGCAATGCTTTCAAGAGGAAATCCTGTGAAAAGCTTAACAGCCTCCTCATAGCGTGTGTTTTGGGCATATCCAACAATCATAGAATTCCATGAAACTCGATTTCTCGTAGACATTTTGTCAAACACTTGTCGTGCATCCTCTATACTCTTTGACTTGGCATACATATCAATTAAAGCACTATCAACGAAGACATCAGATTCGAAATTAGCTTTGCAGATATGGGAATGAACCTGTTTTCCAAGTTCGTAGAGCTGAAGGCCTGCGCAAACAGGGAGAATGGTGGAATATGTGAATTGATTAGGCACAATTCCTTCCCTTCCTATTTTCATAAAGAGTTTTAAAGCCTCATGAGGATTTCCCGTCTGGCAATATCCCGCAATCACGGTAGTCCATGAAATCACGTTTCTTTCATACATTCTATCAAACACTTGGTGTGCATTCTCCATATTCCCGCATTTAACATACATATTGATGAGATTGTTGCCTGTGTAAACAATTACCCCATAACCAGATTTTAGGATGTGGGCATGCAATTGTTTACCTCTTGCTATGTCTCTCAGTTTGATGCATTCTTGCAGAAGACTATAAAAAAATCCTGGACCAGGCCAAGTCTCTTCGTGGTTCACAACTCTGACAGCATTCTGTTTTTCTCTCCAGCACTCTTCCAGATCTTCTTCCAGAACATTGGAGATGCTACAGGTACCGAAGGAAATGCTTTTCCAAGATTGGATTTGGGAAAAAAGAGAACAGATTTTATTGAGAAACCGAACGCGAGAAATTGCAATGTGTTCCAGGGATGCTACTGTCCCCGGAACAATGAAAGGATTCATCACTTTCAACTGCCGACTAACCAATAAGAGACTGGTTTGTTTTCGAGCGAGCTATTTATATTGTTCATAGATGCTGAGTGAAAATCATATGCGCCCGCTAGAGCTAGCACGTATCCGAAACGAAGATCAGATGAGGGTTTCATACCTTTACAGCGGGACCAAAAACATATTGTTTTCGATTATGAAGATTTCATGAAAACATTTGTTTATGGATGTGTCAAATACCACATTTTGATCAATATCTTGATGAGGGTAGTTTACATTCAACATTGAACACTAAGAAACTGTGCAGTAGCCAGCAAACAGCAACAGTGTAGAGCACCAATTGGATAGCGCCGAGAGTCAAAATCGCTGAAGCATTAGGTTCTGAGAAACTGTGTAGTAGCCAGCAAACAGCAACAGTGTAGAGCACCATTTGGATAGCGTCGAGAGTCAAAATCACTGAAGCATTGAGTTCTGAGAAACTGTGTAATAGCCAGCAAACGGCAACAGTGCGAAGCACCGAGTATGGATCGCGCCGAGAGTCACAATCGCCGAAGCATTGGGCGCTGATGGGTGAAGACACTTGTATTTTGGGCAAGCTTTTGGTAGGTATTGATGATATTGAGACTTCCTCAAGCGATGAAATTGGGAAGTGCAAAGAGTTTAAACCTTTCCATGAAACTTCATAATTTTCAACGAGATTCGAGAGCTATATGGAGCAACAGAGTTCATGTTTTGTGCATTAATTTTTAAGAAAATAAAGGAATTACTACTCCGTTAGATAATTATTTATTTCGGATTTATTAGTGTGGAGGAGGATCAAAATCCAACTAATTTTCTTTTTGTTTGAGATGGATTTTGTGATGTATATAAATTCTTTATAATTAGTTTAGATTTATTTTAACTTTGGATCTATCAAGGGTTAAGAAGGATTAAATCTTTCTAGGTGCAAACTTTTTTTTTCAGTGCAAAATTTGAGGAAAGGTTTGCACTTAGAGAGATTTGATCCCTTTTGGAGCTTGATAGATCTGGAGTTAAGATGGATTTAGATTGGTTTCAATTGTGTGTGGCCAAGGAAAATCTATCAATAATATGCGAAACATATGATTAATTTTATCAACAATATGTAAATACATCTAATATTAATATAACCATTTTAAATATGCTAAATTCATTTTAATTTTAAATTTTCTTAGTTAACTTAGTTTTTTGAGATGATAAATATTGTAAAATAACTTTAATGATGAAAAATGATGAAATACAAATTTTGAATGCAAAGTGGCAATATAATAATATTGAATGATAGAAAATGTGAATAATAAAAATGTAGTGAATTACAAATAGTCTTCATTGTGATCAATCTCACACTATTTTCTTCTACTATTCCTATTGTTACCCTTGTTAGTTTTGTCATATTTTCATATCGATTATATCAAAAATACAATTGGAATCATAAACCATTTAAATATTTCACTCGAGTTGTTGTAGTAAACATCATATCTTGTCTCTCTTTCTCTCCAATATTATTAAGTTTAATTACTATAACACAAAAAGAAAATCCACATTGTCAATAATTTTTTGTGCTTACATTGAAATTAATGCACACTATTAATCAAATGACTTTAAAATTAATGTCCCATCATACATCCAATTACATGAAATCAGAAATCAACATATACACTAAAATAAATGGATCTAATGCAAAAAATCAAATAATATTAGAAAACAACATCTACATTTGAAATCAATGCATCTAATGCAAGTAATCAAATAGGATTAGAAATGAGTATCTACACTCAAATCAATGCATCTAGTGCAAGTAAGCAAATAGGATTGGAAACCAACCTATACACTAAAATAAATGCATCTAGTGCAAGGAATCAAATAGGATTATAAACCACCATCTACACTGAAATCAATGCATTTAGTGCAAGCAATCAAATAGGATTAGAAATCATATATATTTAAATCAATACTTCAAGTGTAAGCAATCAAATATAATTAAAAATCAACATCTACATTGAAATTAATGCATCTAGTGCAAGCAATCAAATAAGATTAGAAATCACCATCTACAGTGAAATCAATGCATTTAGTGCAAGTAATCAAATAGGATTAGAAATCATCTACGTTGAAATCAATGCATCTAGTGGAAGTAATAAAATATAATTATAAATCAAAATCTACACTAAAATAAATGTGTCTAGTTCAAACAATCAAATAGGATAAGAAATCATCATCTACACTAAAATCAATGCATATATTGCAATAAATATTCTTCCCTCTCTCCCTCCTATATATGTGTGTGTGTGTGTGTGTGTCCCTCCATATCTCATTCTTTATCTCTTTATATTACCCCCACAAACACACACACACACACTCTCACTCCATATTTATCAATATCTTTGTCCCTCCCTCCTTATATCCATCTATTTCTTGTTTCTCTTCACCTTCCATCTATATCTCTATCTCCCTTTGTCTCTCTATATAAACCCCAAAACATACACTCTCTTTCTCTAATCTATCTATCTATCACTCCCTCCTCCTCTACCTCCCTCTCTCTTTCTCTCTTCCCCTTCCCTCCCTCTCCCCCGCTTATATCTTTCTTCCCTCCTCCTATCCTCTCTCCCTCTCTCTCCATCTTCCTTATTACTCCCTCTCTCTCTCTCTCTCCAGCTTTCACTCTATATGTATTTCTTCTTACCTCCCTCTCTCTCCCCCTCCATCTCCATCATTGTTTACCTACCTCTCTCCACCCTCTCTCTTCCTTTCTCTCCCACCTCTCTCTCTCTATCTTCACCTTCCAACTTTTTTAACATATGCCTCTCTCTCTCCTTCTATCCTCCCTTCTCTCCATCTCTCCTTCTTTATCTCATTATCTCACCCCAAAACATACACACTCTCTCTCCATCTCTCCCTTGTCACTCCCTCTCTCTCTCCACTTGTCACTTTCTATGTATTTCTTCTTCCCTCCCTCCCCTCCTCTCTCTCAAGTCCCCTCTCTTTTCCTTCCCCTCTCTTCATTTATCTCCTACCTCCCTGTTGGGTATGTGTTATATTATTTCCACGACTAGCCCCACGGGCTGTACGTTGCGCCAGGCGCAGCAGATGAGTCACAGGGGGGGGCGACAGCTCGCCCTGTCAGGATCCAGGGCAGTGCCCCAGCAAATTTTTTTTTGGTATGCGGTCCCACTTATATGCGGACCCACCCATGTTTTGTGCATGAGTTTGCACATGGTTTTGGGGTACGATGGTTTTCGACCCCTGGTATTTTGTAGATCTTGTCAATGGAACTACGGTTATGTTCTAATCCAGGGTTAATGGATTGGGGTTTATGTATGCTTCGGCATGTATATACATGTGTTGTAACACTAAAAGGAATATAATGAAAAATGAAGCTGGTCGTCCCAATTTTGGATCCAGGGGAAAATCTCTGTGTTTATCTGTTTTATGTTTTATGCTCTCGCTATTGTTTATTTTCTATTATAAGATTCGTGTGTAGATAATTTCTGTTCAGGGTTAAAACCTACATTTGGTATCATAGCTATTTTAGCTTCAAGGGGATGCCTTTGCTGTTGAGGGTTTTTTGCTTGGGCCATGAGTAGACCTGTTTAATTGGGAGATACGAGATCGATTCTTGCGGTGAAAGAAGATAGCGAGCGGCGGGAAGATAGAGATAGAGAAATTTAATGGTCAAAATTTTGAGTTATGGAAGCTCAAGATGGAGGATCTGCTGGTGGATAAAGATCAGTGGATCGCGGTAGATCCGGGTACTAAACCAACGGCAATGTCAGATGAAGACTGGAAGAAAATGGATCGGAAGGCTAAGAGCACAATACGGTTGTGTGTCTCAGATTCAGTATTGTTGAATGTATCTGGGGAAGCTACGATGAAGAATTTGTGGGAAAAACTTGGGACTTTGTACCAATCTAAGTCTCTGGTGAATAAGTTGTTCATGCGGAAAAAGTTGTATAACCTGAGGATGAAGGATGGAGACTCAATGACAGAGCATCTGAACACCTTCAATACTGTGGTAAGTCAGCTGTCATCTGTTGATATTAAAATCTCAGATGAAGATAAGTGCATCAGTTTGTTGTGTTCTCTACCAGACTCGTGGGACAGTTTGGTTATTACAATAGGTAGCAATACAACTACCTTGAATTTTGATGACATTGTCTCAGCCTTGCTGTCGAAGGAAGTGAGACGGAGAAATATGGAGGGTCAAAATGGAGATGCCTTATCTGTACGAGGAAGGTCCCAAAACATAAACAAGAATAAGTTTTCGAGTGGGAGATCTAAATCTCCTGGAAAGTTTGTAAAGGTGTGCTGGAAATGCGGAAAGGAAGGGCACTACAAAAAGGAGTGTAGATCTAAAGCTCCTGAGAAAGGAAAGGGATTTGATGATGCTCCTTCTGTAGAGGCAAAAACCACCTCGGATGAAGGTGGGGATGTGTATTTGGCTTCTTCCTCAAGTACACATGTAGATCATGATTCATGGTTGATTGACTCAGGTGCATCCTTTCACTTCACTCCCCATAGGGAGTGGTTCTGCGAGTATGAGAAATATGATGGTGGTGATGTCTTCCTAGGGGATGATAGGAAGGCCAGAATCGTCGGACGTGGAAAGGTAAAGCTGAAGCTGCAAGGTGGAAGGATTAGAACACTTCCTGGTGTTCTGCATATTTTTGCATTGGCCAGAAATCTGATTTCTGTAAGCAAGATTGATGATGCATGTGTAAAAACAGTGTTCGAGAAAGATGCCTGCAAGATGGTTCGGGGAGCACTGGTATTAATGCGGGGAGTTCGGATTGGAACTCTGTACAAGCTACAAGGTAGCACTGTTATTGATGGGTGTAACAGTTCTGTGGTTCCTGAAAGAGGAGCGGAAAGCCTAGCTGTCTCTGGAGAAAATACCATGCTATGGCATCAAAGGCTTGGACATATTGGAGAGAAGGGCCTTCAGATACTACATAGAAATGGTATGGTAGAAGGTATGTCTAATTGCTCTCTGGATTTCGATTTCTGTGAACATTGTGTATATGGGAAGCAAAATCGGGTGAGTTTTCCTTCTGGTGCTAAGAGGGTGAACAAGATATTAGAACTTGTGCACAGTGATGTGTTTGGACCTATGTCGGTTCCATCACTGGGTAAGTCTGTGTACTATGTTTCATTCATAGATGACTTCTCAAGGAATACATGGATATATTTCTTGAGGAAGAAATCTGAAGTCTTTAACAAATTTAAAGAATTTAAGGCTCTGGTGGAAAACCAGACAGAGAAGAAGATAAAGGCGTTGAGGACAGATAATGGTGGGGAGTTCTGCAAGAAGGAATTTGAAGAGTTCTGTAAGAAGTGTGGTATAGCACGGCAGAAGACTACTCCATACAAACCTCAGAAAAATGGAGTTGCAGAAAGAATGAATAGAACACTGATGGAAAAGGCAAGAAGCATGCTCAGTGGTACCGGGTTAGGACAAGAATTCTGGGCAGAGGCAGTGGAGACTGCATGTTACTTAGTTAACAGATCACCTTCATCGGCGTTGGAGGATAAGACTCCACATGAGGTATGGACTGGTAAGAAACCCTCTCTTTCACATCTAAGGGTATTTGGATGTGATGCATATGTACATGTCCCAAAGGAGAAAAGGACCAAGTTGGATAATAAATCTGAAAGGTGCATCTTTATTGGGTATAAGGATGGTTTAAAGGGTTACAAGCTTTGGAACCCAGAAACAAGGAAGGTTGTGTACAGTCGAGATGTGGTGTTTAGAGATGTGAAAGATGTTGTTAAACATGAAGTCCTACCAAAGGAACCTGAGAAGATAGAGTTTGAGCTAAAGGAGGATGAATCAGACTCTACAACAGAAGAAGACTCAGAAGATGAAGAGCCACAAACTCCAACTTTGAGAAGATCAATTCGGGAAAGAAGGCAACCAGAAAGGTATAGTCCATCTGCTTTCTGTTTAGGTTTTTCCTTAACTATAACTGATGATGAACCCAGAACTGTCAGGGAGGCAGTAGATTCAGAGGATGGAAAACTCTGGAAGGAGGCCATGGTTGATGAAATGGCATCCCTGCACAAAAACGATGCATGGGATCTGGTGGAGTTGCCGGCTGGAAGGAAGCCCATTGGGAGCAAATGGGTGTTTAAGAAGAAGATGAATGTAGAAGGCAAGGTGGAGAAATACAAAGCTCGGTTGGTAGCAAAGGTTATTCCCAGGTGCCGGGAATTGATTTTGGTGATATTTTTTCTCCTGTTGCCAAAGTTACTTCTATTAGATTACTTTTATCTGTTGCTGCTGCATTTGATTTTGAGATAGAACAGATGGATGTGAAGACAACGTTTCTTCACGGGGATCTAGAAGAGGAGATCTACATGAAGCAACCTGAAGGCTTTATGGTGAAGGGTAAGAAAGAACTGGTATGCAGGTTGAAGAAGTCTCTGTATGGGTTAAAGCAGTCACCAAGGATGTGGTATCAGAAATTTGATACCTATATACGGGGACTTGGCTTCACCAGAAGCAAGGAGGATCACTGTGTTTATTTTAAATTAATTGGTGAACATGTTATTTATTTGGTCTTGTATGTGGATGATATGTTGTTGATTGGAAATGACAAAGAAATTATCCAAGATTTGAAGACCCAACTGTTCTCCAAATTCGACATGAAGGATCTTGGTGCTGCAAACTATATTATGGGCATGGAAATTAAGAGAGATCGGGCAAAGAGGAAGCTCTGGTTAAACCAGAGGAAGTATGTCGAGACTATATTGCAGAGGTTCAATATGCAGGATAGTAAACCGGTGAGTGTTCCTATTCTTGTAGGTGCAAAGCTTTCTGCTGAACAGTGTCCCAAGACACAAGAAGAAGAGGAGGATATGTCCCGTGTTCCATATGCAAGTGCAGTGGGTAGCCTGATGTATGCAATGGTCTGTACTAAACCAGACATTGCACATGCAGTGGGAGTATTGAGCAAGTTTATGTCAAACCCAGGGAAGGAGCATTGGACAGCAGTGAAGCGGGTTTTCAGATATTTACGTGGCACTAGTGATTATGGCTTGTGCTACCAGGGAAGACCAGGATTGGAAATAATGTTGGACATTCGTGGTTTTGTTGATGCAGACTGGGCTGGAGATCTGGACCAAAGAAGATCTACAAGTGGGTATGTGTTTAACCTATTTGGAGGTGCAGTCAGTTGAATGAGTAAAAGACAATCTGTAGTGGCGCTTTCAACTACAGAGGCAGAATACATAGCAGCCACTCATGCAAGCAAGGAAGCAGTTTGGTTGCAGAGATTATGTTCAAGTTTGGGGTTGGTACAACAAGCTATAAGGATAGACTGTGATAGCCAAAGTGCAATTTTCTTGGCTAAGAACCCTGCTTATCATTCAAAGACAAAGCACATTGATGTTCAATATCACTTTGTTAGAGATATGGTTGAGGCTAAAAGGGTGTTGTTGGTAAAGGTGGACACTTTGAAGAATGTTGCGGATGCATTGACGAAGTCTGTGAGCACTCAGAAGTTCTCTTGGTGTAGAGAAACAATGGGTGTTGAAGAATTGGCCCAATGACTAAGCTCTCCTGTGGCCCCCTATGGAAAGAAAACAACAAGTGGGAGAATGTTGGGTATGTGTTATATTCTTTCCACGACTAGCCCCACGTGCTGTACGTTGCGCCGGGTGCAGCAGGGGGGTCACAGGGGTGGCGGCAGCCCCCCCTGTCGCGGTCCGGGGCAGCGCCCCGGCAAAAAATATTTTGGTGTGCGGTCCCACTCATAGGCGGACCCACCCATGTTTTGTGCATGAGTTTGCACATGGTTTTGGGGTACGATGGTTTTCGGCCCCTGGTATTTTGTAGATCTGGTAAAGGGAACTACGGTTATGTTCTAATCCAGGGTTAATGGATTGGGGTTTATGTATGCTTCGGCATGTATATATATGTGTTGTAACACTAAAAGGAATATAATGAAAAATCAAGTTGGTCGTCCCAATTTGGGATCTAGGGGAAAATCTCTGTGTTTATCTGTTTTATGTTTTATGCTCTCGCTATTGTTTATTTTTTGTTATAAGATTCGTGTGTAGATAATTTCTGTTCAGGGTTAAAACCTACACTCCCTCTTTCTTCCCCCATCATTCTCTCTCTCTCTCTCTCTCTCTCTCTCTCTCTCTCTCCTACAATCCTCTCACTTCCACCTCGCTCTCTTCCCCTCTCTCAAGTCCTCTCTCTCGTCCTTCATCTCTCTCTCTTTTTTGCCTCCCTCCCTCTATCTTCACCCCTCTTTCTCTCTCTCTCTCTCTCTATCACACACACACACACACATTGTATGTATGTGTGCATATCCCTCCCTCTCTTTTCCATTCATTTATATATATATATATATATATATATATCTCTCTCTCTCTCTCTCAAATCCTCTCTCTTCCCCCATCACTCTATCTCTCTCTCCAACTATGTTACTATATCCCTCCCTTTCTTCTTCTCTCTCCTTCTCTCCCCCATGTCTTTATCACTCCTTTTATGTCTCTTTATCTCACCCCTAAAGATACATACTCTCTCTCCATCTATCCATTGTCACTCCCTCTCTCTCCACTTCTCACTCTGTATGTCTTTCTTCTTCTCTCCCTCTATCCTCCTCTCATCCTCTCTCTCTATCTCTCTAGCCTCAAATCCTCTATCCTTCTCCTTCCCTCTCTCCTTCTCTCTCTCTCCCACCTCCATATTTATGTCTCCCTATCCCTCTCTTACCCTACTCTACCTATCTCACTCCTCTCCCCCCCTCTCTCTCTCTCTTCATTCATCATGTCCCCTTTCCTTCAATTTATCTCCATCTCTCCTTTGTCACTCTGGCTATTTCTCCACATGTATCATATGTTTTTGTTCTTCCCTCCCACATATATAAAGAGATTATATATATATATATATATATATATATATAACAAATTTAATATTGTATTAATATAAATTTATTAAATTTAATAATATTAATATGAATGTTTTTTTTTTTTTTCCACTGGAAAAATCCGTAATTTTCATTATTAAGGAAAATTACATATTGTAGATGCTTTTACACATATGCCGATGTTCACTTTGTACATTGTACCCTTTGCAAAAAGATTCTGTATGAGATTTCAGTTCAGATTTGCCACGCAGGGCATTCTGTTGAGCTGTTACAGTATGCCTTTTCGGCAACACATCTTACTGTTCAACAAAAATATGTTAAGCTTATCAAAATTTCATCTGTCATATACATGCAAAAAACTTCAGATTGTTTGATGACCCGGTGTAGTCTGGTATCCCGGGTCTATCTTATTAATATGAATGTTATATTTAATAATAATAATATTAATGTTAGGGTTAATAATGTTTTTTTTTAATGCTATTATTATTAATTTGGTCCATAGGCTTCATATATAATTAGATGTTGATTTCTACTCCTATTTGATATATTTATTTATCTTACTTTTTAATACCTCTTTTATAAATATACTATTTGGCGCATGGTATTAATAATAATTTGTCCCATGGTATTTGGCCCATAGGATTCACCTAAATAAAACCTCTTTTTTGAGTTTTTGTAAATACAAAAATGTTTATGGAGTAAATATAAAAACATGTTCTATTTATTTACCATACCTATAGTTTATTTATATTTTTATTTATTTTCCATACCTCCGGAGTAAGTAGAAAAAGAGGTTTTATTTATTTACCATACCTCTTGTTTATTTATATTTTTATTTCTTTACCATATCTCTTTGTTTCGTGTCCTTTAAACTCTTCATATTTTAAATTTATATTGTTTAAATTTATTCTAAATTTATTTTAAATTGTTTATTTAGATTTTATTTTTATTTTTATTTTTTGGCTTCTGACATACTTACACGTTAGGGTCATACTGCGCTGTATAATGCGCGCAAAAATCTTTTGGCAATAATCATATATTAAACAATTTCGTCTAAGCTTTTGAACCAATTATTGTGATTTATGTTCAAGAATTCAACCCCACTTGTAATCTCCAACAAAAAGAATACATTGGAGCTAGCATTCCATGGAAGGCAAAGGTTCCTATTGCTCAATTAAGAAATAACTCACATCAACTTCGGTGTGAAATGCGAGGGTGGAAGAGACCTAAAGAAGCTTGCTTTTTGCACTTCTGGGGCAGTGGAATAAAAAAAACACTTCATTTTGGAATGTGACGCTTTCAGAGACATCAGTTACTGAAGTATGTTAGCATCAATTCCATGGCATTGTCTTTTCAGTGATAGAACTATTAGAAGGTTGGGTCAACTCATCATCAATTTGAGTAAGAAAAGGATTGAATTACAGAAGGCAAAAAACAAGGAAGTTGGTGGTCCCATAGATTATTTTTAGTCTAGTGGACGTTAAAATGTCATTCATTCATTTATCTTCAGGACAAGATGAAAGCAAATATCAAGACCTTTGGTTTAAATATATGCAGAGAGGATCATAGTATAATGACTAGTTTGACTAAATTAAGAGATATATTAATTATTTACTTACCTAAAGAAAAATTTAAATTATTTCTACTTATTAACCAGGTAAATATAAATAATGGTTATAAATAAGTAGAAATAATTTAAATTTTTTATTTTTACTTTATTAATAAGTAGAAATAATTTAAATTTTTCTTTAGGTAAGTAAATAATTAGTATACCTCCTAATTTAGTCAAACTAGTTGTTATACTATAACTGCTAGTATGATCCTCTTTGCATCTATTTAAATGGAATGCCTTGATATGTGTTGTCATTTTACTGTGAAGATGAACCACAATCGTTGGTTCGAAAGGCATCCACGAAATTGATTCTATCTTACCCTGAAGAAGAACCATGTCCACGGAATTGATTGGTATGTGATTATCACCAAAATATTTTTAATCACACAATTTTATTTTATTAGGAATTTAGTGAATCTTGAATTTGGAGCTAGTTTAATTATTAATAATATAAATATATGAAGTTTGCATTTCAACAAATTTTATTTTATTAGGCATTTAGTAAATCTAGAGTATGGATCTCGTTTAATTATTAATTGTAGTTAATTATAAAAATTGTTTTAAATTTTTTTATTTTATAATTATTGCGATGAGAGGCGCATTCTACAACCCAGTATGACCCCAATGTGTAAGTATGTCAAAAGCCAAAAAAAATAAAAAATAAAATAAAATCTAAATAATGTGGGATTGAAGAATAACTTACACAACCATATAAATAAACAATTTAGAATAAATTTAAACAACATAAATTTAAAATATGAAGAGTTTAAAGAACACGAAAAAAAGAGATATGGTAAAGAAATAAAAATATAAATAAACAAGAGGTATGGTAAATAAATAAAACCTCTTTTTCTACTTACTCGGGAGGTATGGTAAATAAATAAAAATATAAATAAACTATAGGTATGGTAAATAAATAGAACATGTTTTTATATTTACTCCATAAACCTTTTTGTATTTACAAAAACTCAAAAAAGAGGTTTTATTTAGGTGAATCCTATGGGCCAAATACAATGGGACAAATTATTATTAATACCATGGGCCAAATACTATATTTAAAAAAGAGGTATAAAAAAGTAAGATAAATAAATAAAAATATATCAAATAGGAGTAGAAATCAACATCTAATTATATATGAAGCCTATCGACCAAATTAATAAAAATAGCATTAAAAAAAAACTTTAATAACCCTAACATTAATATTATTATTATTAAATCTAATATTCATATTAATATTATTAAATTTAATAAATTTATATTAATACAATATTAAATTTGTTAGTTATATATATATATATATATATATATATATATATATATATATATATATATATATATATATATATATATATATATATATATATATATATATATATATATATATATATATATATATATATATATATATATAATCTCTTGATATATGTGGGAGGGAAGAACAAAGACATATGATACGGGTGGAGAAATAGCCAGAGTGACAAAGGAGAGATGGAGATAAATTGAAGGAAAGGGGATAAGATGAATGAAGAGAGAGAGAGTGGGGGAGAGGAGTGAGATAGGTAGAGTAGGGTAAGAGAGGGAGAGGGAGAGGGAGACATAAAGATGGAGGTGGGAGAGAGAGAGAAGGATAGAGGATTTGAGGATAGAGAGAGAGAGAGAGAGAGAGAGAGAGAAAGAGGAAGGATGAGAGGAGGGTAGAGGGAGAGAAGAAGAAAGGCATAGAGTGTGAGACGTGAAGAGAGAGGGAGTGACAGGGGATAAATGGAGAGAGAGTATGCATGCTTAGGGGTGAGATAATGAGACATAGAAGGAGTGATGGAGACAAGGGGAGAGAGAAGGAGAGAGAAGAAGAAAGGGAGGGATATAGTAACATAGTTGGAGAGAGAGATAGAGTGATGGGGGAAGAGAGAGGATTTGAGAGAGAGAGAGAAAGATATATATATATATATATATATATATATAATTGAATGGAAAAGAGAGGGAGGGAGATGCACACATACATAGACTGTGTGTGTGTGTGTGTGTGAGAGAGAGAGAGAGGGGTGAAGATAGAGGGAGGGAGGTGAGAAAGGGAGAGGGATGAAGGACGAGAGAGAGGACTTGAGAGAGGGGAAGAGAGTGAGGTGGAAGTGAGAAGATTCTAGGAGAGAGAGAGAGAGAGAGAGAGAGAGAGAGTGAATGATGGGGGAAGAAAAAGGGAGGTAGGAGATAAAGGAAGAGAGAGGAAGGAAAGGAGAGGGGACTTGAGAGAGAGGAGGAGAGGGAGGGAAGAAGAAATACATAGAAAGTGACAAGTGGAGAGAGAGAGGGAGTTACAAGGGAGAGATGGAAAGAGAGTGTGTATGCTTTGGGGTGAGATAATGAGATAAGAAGGAGAGATGGAGAGAAGGGAGGATAGAAGGAGAGAGAGAGGCATATATTAAAAAAGTTGTAAGGTGAAGATAGAGGGAGAGAGAGGTGGGAGAGAAAGGAAGAGAGAGAGTGGAGAGAATTAGAGAAGCAACGATGGAGATGGAGGGGGAGAGAGAGGGAGGTAAGAAGAAATACATAGAGAGTGAAATCTGGAGAGAGAGAGAGAGAGAGGGAGTGATAAGGAAGATGGAGAGAGAGGGAGAGAGGATAGGAGGAGGGAAGAGAGATATAAGCGGGGGAGAGGGAGGGAAGGGGAAGAGAGAAAGAGAGAGGGAGGTAGAGGAGGAGGGAGTGATAGATAGATATATTGGAGAAAGAGAGTGTATGTTTTGGGGTTTATATAGAGAGACAAAGGGAGATAGAGATGTAGATGGAAGGTGAAGAGAAACAAGAGATAGATGGAGATAGGGAGGGAGGGACAAAGATATTGATAAATATGGAGTGAGAGAGAGTGTGTGTGTTTGTGGACATAAGATAAAGAGATAAAGAAGGAGATATATATATATATATATATATATATATATATATATATATATATATATATATATATATATATATATATATATATATATATATATATATATAGGAGGGAGAGAGGGAAGAATATTTATTGCAATAGATGCATTTATTTCAGTGTAGATGGTGATTTCTAATCCTATTTGATTTCTTGAACTAGACACATTTATTTTAGTGTAGATTTTGATTTATAATTATATTTTATTACTTCCACTGGATGCATTGATTTCAATGTAGATGATTTCTAGTCGTATCTGATTACTTGCACTAAATGCATTGATTTCACTGTAGATGGTGATTTCTAATCTTATTTGATTGCTTGCACTAGATGCATTAATTTCAATGTAGATGTTGATTTCTAATTATATTTGATTGCTTACACTAGATGTATTTATTTAAATATATATGATTTCTAATCCTATTTGATTGTTTGCACTAAATGCATTGATTTTAGTGTAGATGGTGGTTTATAATCCTATTTGATTCCTTGCACTAGATGCATTTATCTTAGTGTATATGTTGGTTTCCAATCCTATTTTCTTACTTGCACTAGATGAATTGATTTGAGTGTAGATGCTCATTTATAATCCTATTTGATTACTTGCATTAAATGCATTGATTTCAGTGTAGATGTTGTTTTCTAATATTATTTGATTTTTTTCATTAGATGCATTTATTTTAGTGTATATGTTGATATCTGATTTCATGTAATTGGATGTATGATGGGACATTAATTTTAAAGTCATTTGATTAATAGTGTGAATTAATTTCAGTGTAAGCACAAAAAATTATTGACAATATGGATTTTTTTTGTGTTATAGTAATTAAACCTAATAATATTGGAGAGAAAGAGAGACAAGGTATGATGTTTACTACAACAACTCGAGCTAAATATTTAAATGCTTTATGATTCCAATTGTATTTTTGATATAATCGATATGAAAAGATGACAAAACTAACAAGGGTGACAATAGGAATAGTAGAAGAAAATAATGTGGGATTGATCACAATGAAGGCTATTTGTAATTCACTACATTCTTATTATTCACATTTTCTATCATTCAATATTATTATATTGTCACTTTACATTCAAAAATTATATTTCATCATTTTTCATCATTAAAGTTATTTTACAATATTTATCATCTCAAAAAACTAAGTTAACTAAGAAAATTTAAAATTAAAATGAATCGATAAATCCCAAACATATTTAGCATATTTAAAATGGTTATATTAATATTAGATGTATTTACATATTATTGATAAAATTAATCATATGTCCTGCATATTATCGATAGATTTTCCTTGGCCACACACGACTGAAACCAACCTAGATCCATCTTAACTCTAGATCTATCAAGCATTGAGAGGGATCAAATCTCTCTAAGTGCAAACCTTTCCTCAAGTTTTGCACTGAAAAAGGAGGTTTTCACCTCGAGAGATTTGATCCTTCTCGACGTTTGATAGGTCCGGAGTTAAGATGGATCTTGTTAGCCCCCTATAAGTCTTTTGACAAGCAAATTAAGGGGCCAAATTGTTTTTTAGCCTTCAAGGAATGCATCTCCCCTAAAGACACATCATCCTTGAAGCCTCCTATGCCTTTGCCTTGGATAAACCCCCACTGTTGTTCCTAGTTTAAAGGGCCTCACTGATTGTAAAAAACTGTGCTCCAGAGAGGCCTACATTTCCCCTTGTATCCATGCAGAAATATCCCATTTTAACCCTTTTTCCCTTTTTTCAAAGTCCCCCTTTTACCCTCTAAATCCTCCCAAGATTCCCTTAAATCCTACATTCGCCCCTTGTTTGGTCTAATTCCCCTTTTTTTTCTCTATCGTTACCCTTTCCTGGCCTTGAAACGTGCTAAAAATGGGCCAAAAACCCACTTTCCCATATAATAGGCCTAGCCCCTTTTCGGCCAGCCCCTGAACCGTATTTCCTCCCATGTGGCCTGGCGCTAGAACCTGACGCTAATCCGAAAGGCGCTTATTGCAAATCAGTATCGGGCACATTATTAGCCGTCGATCTGTTTAGATCGGACGATCTTCGCAGATCAGCGTCGTGCCATGGTCCCCACCCTTTTCACTTCCCTATCGCATTATCAACCGTCCGATCAACCCGCCGATCCAACGGTCTGTATTTCACCCTCCGCCTGGTGGTCCCCACAAGGTGCACTGTTCATAATCCGTCGGTTTCTATCGCACCGCCTTTGAGGGTTGGGCGGTATTTTTATTTGGCCAACGATTCCACTCATCGCATGATGCATGGCACCGACACTATTTCAAAACCACCCACCCATCGCACATTATCGTTCAGCAGAAAACCCGGCGCGATATGCACGTGCACTGTCCGATCTGTGATCGTCCATCCAACGGCGATCGCGTTGTGAAGTTGCGCGGAAGTTAACCTAAGGCATCCGTACCCCTGGCCCACCGTCCGTCACCCTCTGATACATTTTCCACCGTCGATCTCCTCCTGAGATCGGACGGTACAGATTTAAAGTCGGCCCCGCCGTTGACCACTCCATCCACATCACCCTTTCCACGTATTTCATCGTACTTCTCACCTGTCCCTTTATATATATGCATTCCAAGGTCAATTTTAATGTTTTACGTTAAAATTTCATTCTCGCCATCCTCGACTGCATTCCGCCAACTTTCGCCATGACCATTTTCCTCTGTAATCCTGCACTTTTCTGCCATTTTACCAGTCTGCACAACCGTCCTCATCATCCCCGTTGCATTCACCCTCCCCGTGCATTATTTCTTAATGTGTTTTCGTGTTCTGCAGGGTTACAGACAGGCGGATAACCACCATGATCCGTACGCACTATTGTAATGGCACAGTGCGCAGATGAAGCTAAATTCAGAGCCTGGTATTATAGGAAAATGTCCGGAAAGGTGTTTGCAACATAAATTTCATTAAAGGACAGAGTTCGAACTCTGCAAAACCTCTCCGGTGCCATTAAAGCTTAGTTGTTCGCTAACAGAGACAGTTTGAAGCGGCAAAGAGTATCAGTAAGGGAATTAAAAGACTAAAGCACATTGTTGAAGATCTTAAGCCTTAATCCAGTGTTTAAAAGGCAAGGTACCAGAATTGAAGACCTCGAGGATCAACCAGAAAGTCCAATACACGGAAATAATGGTGGCAGGGTTTTCAAATAAGTTGAATGTTTTTCCTGAGCAAGGACACGGTACGCATTGCTGTTTCAGTCTACATTGTGTCCAAGTGAAGCTTCCTCCTTGACAACAGTCCTGATGCTATCAGAGCATTTGATTCACAGTATGGCAGACCCTAGCATAATTTATTTACTTTTTGTTTATTCACCAGAAGTACTACATAGTACTGTAGCCAAAGTACATTAGAGACATACCGGAGTAAATGGAAGCCTAGAGAAGACCACTCTTTCACCCAAAGAGCACCATGGATAAATGAACAGAATTTAAATAGAATGGGCCTCACCCCTCTTCCTTTCCTGAGTTTTAATGCTGCATTTAGTTTTCACCTACTTTCTCTGCTCCACTTGAGCTATAAATTCGTGAAGGAACTCATTGTAATGGTTGTTGATTGATTATCAGAGAATTGCAAGTTGTTTCTTTTGAGACATAGTCTCTGTGTAAAGTTGTAAGATAAGCTGAGGAAGATGTTTTCTGACTGAGTATCCAGCTATTGGCAATGTTGTACTTGACTGGTGTTGCTTTTTAATATGACAAGCACATTTCTTTGGATCCTAATCTAAAGCAACGGTGATGTTTTTCTATCTCTATATTTGTGTTTAACTTGCATTCCGTTTCATTTCATTTCTACTGGTTTGCATCAGAATATTGGCATAGGATTTACCCTTGTTAGGTACCCTATGTTTCTGCTCTCCTTGCCTTCAATGTTTTCTACTAAATGTGTTATCTAAGAGTTGATTTCAGTTAATTTAACCAGTGTAGTGGATGTTATTGCTTGCTAGCTGATGTATGAATTAAATGAATCTGTTTTTAGATGTTCTTGTTAGGATTTAATTGAATGAATTGGGAACACTGGGAGGTCTAGAACCCTGTTTCTATCTCACTAGGATCCTTTTCAATTGATTGAACCTTTCTAAGATCCCTCAAGATGGAGGCTGAAGCATTGAGAGTTCAAAGTCTCTCTCTGATCTTAGGTCTTTAACTTTGTGTTCTAAATCTTTATTGTTCCCTCCTCTCTTACCGTTCCATACCATACTATCATCTTTAAGATACAATGTTTTAGATGACTAGCCCAACTGAAAGCCTGCACATTGAATAGCAAGTAAACCCTTTCCTGACTCCATTTCCCAATGGTCTTGAATGCTTCCTGGATTACTTCACCTCTGCCTAAATCCTCTTTTCTCATCCTTGTCTTACATTGAACCCTTCTTTCCTGATGACCAGCAACCAAACAAACAATCAAACAAACAAACCCTGTGCCTATAACTAGCCTAACATCTGAACTCTAAGCTTCAAAGTCATATACCTTTGACATATCATAGAGAGATCCCTCTCTGGACCCAGGAGGGCTAGATCCTAAGGTCTGAAAGTGGTTTTATGTTGTCTCATCTTTTGGTCTTGCCAATCTGGCCAAAACATGGGAACCCCAACAGATCTAGGCTGGAATTTTATTTTAATTTTCTGTAATTTGATTGAATTAAAATGTTTACAGGATAAAATAAGACATTACAACATCTCTTCCACATTAAGCTGGAGAGTGCCTCTCAGAACAATGATTGAGGCAAATAATATATTTGCATGACCTAAATCATGTCATCTTTATTTTACATAAGAATTTATGTGCATCATTAATTTTACTTTTAACTATTTTCCTTTTAGTTGCATTAGTTTTTTTACTTATCATTATTCTAATTTTCATTAGAAATTTTTTTATATTATTGGTTTTTTATTTTGATATGCATGTGATCTCTCCCTTATTTGTCATAATGTTTCATAGTATAAAAGAAGGTGTTGCTTAGTTTCAATCTCCTCACTTTCACATACTTAACATAACATTTCCATAGTTTTTTCGTTGTTCCCATCTTCCTATTTCAAAAATGACATTTCAACCCCTGTGAATTGATTCATATTTGTGTTATTGCATGTTTTTCATGCCATGCAATGTTAAGTTCCAAGCAGTTTTGCACTTTAGTCTCTTCATGTCTATTGAAATTGTCTATATATTATTATTATATTATTTTTATGCGTTCTCTTCATTTTCCCCTTTTTGTGTCATTTTTGTACATGTCTATTCAGCACAATTTTATCCAATGGGTGCCTCTTTTATTCTATATCCCATTCTTCAAACATTTCCCTACACTATGAAACCCATGTTTTCAACCTTCTTTTAAGTGCTTAGTTGATTTTAACAAGAATCGTGTTGTTGTGCATGTCTACCATTTTCTCTTTGTATACAATTAGTTTTCTTAGCGTCTCTGATTCTATTGTGCATAATCATGTTTCAGTTAGTAGAATCTCATAGGTAATGTCTTTTACTTTTAAACAACTTGCTATCATGTGTTTTTGTACTCACTCAATTGGTTTCATATGTTTTTGATATATTTGATCCCCATACTCTACATAAAGTATTTGGGTAAAGAATGTTTGAAAGAAGGATCACAATATTTGCTAGTCCCAAACCTTTTTCCTGCATATATTTCACAAGTGAAAGAATATTGTACACCCTCCTTACATCATTTCCCTTGTGCATGAATCTCGCCTTAGCTTCTCATTGATATCTAGTCCCAACTATTTAAAATTTTGGGTTATTTTTAGTAGTTTTCCTCCAACGTTGATTCATTGTTGTGTTATTTATTTTTTATGTGTGAATGCTATTATTTTAGTTTTTTTTGTGTACACGTTCATTCCCACCTCTAAAAAAAAAAAGGCTCTAAGACCTCAAGGTGATCATGCCAACTATGTATTGTCCTAGATTTTAGCATCACATTATTTACACAACAAGATGATCTATAAAATCTCATGGATATTCTATTGGAATAGCTCTTCACAACATATCTAATAATACTACTAAAATATTTACTATTAAATTTCCAATAGATTTCATATCCTTTAGTAAGTTGATATTCCTACTTAATAAATTAAATTAGTTGAAATGCGAAAAATAGAAAATAGAAAGAAATACACACACCACCTACAATAGACATAAATATTTACCACCTTACAGGAGAAAACTAAATAGAAGGTAAGGCTAGTATGGTCTCTTTTATATGTTATGTAAAATTTACAAGTACAAAGGAAGATGTACTCTCTATGGAGTTACCTTAGATCTATGGCCTATAAACCTACTATAGAACATTAACGCCTTCTATTATGCTCAATAATTTCCCACTTCCATTTTCTATGCTCTCTGTGGAACAAAATACAATAGCATAGAATGGAACCCTTACTCCTCCTAATGACTCGGTATATAACATAGCCCAATAGAAACTAGGGGTAAGGTTTGACTCCACCAATTATCAAGTAGAGTTACAATTTTTAACCTTCTAGAGTCTTCTTCAATGCCCACATGTGGCTAGCTCCATATGCATGAGCAACAGGAGCTGACATGGCATCCACTTGTAACACGGTGATCAATCTAATAGCTTAACTTGCGCGAGTTATAATGTTTGCATACAAAATCTATTTGATGTGCTTCTTGCACCATTGGAAAGATATTTGAGTGTACAATAGCACCAATAATCTATAACAAGTGAAATTTTTTGGACCCCAAAAATTTTTGTTTAAGGCTTGTTGTAGTATGAAAAAAACCCCGATTATTGTACCTATATCAATAAAAAATAATGGGGACCCTTTTATTTTCCAAAGACTTAAATCCTTGATAAAACATTTTCCCCTTTGTAAATATTTCATCTTCCTTGTATATTCTAATGTTTTAAGTGTAGCATCTAATATTGAAAATTGGACCCTGGTTGCAAAAGTTATTAATGCTTTCTTCCCAATCTGAAGTCTAACACCCAAACCCAAATGAATTTCCCTTCAATTGACCATCATGTAACAACCCAGCTCGTAATTGGCTCGATCTTGCCATGTAAATTACTTCATGCATGTGAATTTTGAAAATTAAAATGGGTTCAGTGAGGGACACAAATTCGAAGGGACTGAGGGAGGTCAATTTCTTGGGATATTCAGCTTGCTTATTGAAGAAAGAAACTGGATAGAGTGTACAATGCATTAGAATGGTGTGTTGAATGGGGCTATTGTTGGGAATCTATGGACTGCAAAAAAGGGGACAAAGCCCATGTTGGTTGTTGAATTTCCACAATCTTGGGTCTAGGAATATTTGATGCTACCAAACCAATAATATCAAAAAATCTACTTTGCACAATGGAACAATATAAAGCAGTAAATCACACATGCACAAGTATGGATAAATTTTTACAAAATATTGTACAAATAGGCACAACAACCCAATCTTCGTTATATTAAACCAATCAAATAATACAACAATCTAAGGCTCCCATACAAGGTATAATGGCCCTCAATTATCCACAAGTAAAAGAATACAAGATACACATACAATCTCGCTGCAACCTCTATGTTGTATCTCTTCCTATCAGTCCTTCGCTCTCGTTGTGCTCTCCAGTGCCCCTTAGTCCATCAAGAGACAACACATAGAGTCTCTAGGAGGGTTTCCACCTATCACTGTTGCAAGTCGCTTTTGCTACGATGAACATGGGTGATCCAATCTGCTCTCCTAGGTTGGCCAATGCCTAAGCTCCAATCTGCCAAGCTAGTAACTTCTTTCATCCATCAAAGAGCTGCACATTAGGCGCAATCCTTCACCCAACCTTCAGTTGTTAAGCTATCATTATTATTGTTGCTCAAGGGATACTTTAGGATATCAACACGCTACCCTCCACTAGTCCAATGATGCCCAATACTCCACTGTGAAATTTTATCCTAGGATAGGCTTTCATCCACCAAGATAAGACCCCTCCAAATGGCTTCCATAGGCTGCTACAAATTATGTCCACACATGGACACCATCCCCTGCATCAAATCAACAACCAACCATCCAAACATACCTTATTTTTTTGTTCTATTCATTGTTGCACATTTTTCCCCTGGTTAGGGCTAATAAACCACTACTACAACCCTTTATTTTCCCTTCAAAACCACTCCAGAAACTATGGCTTAGCTCCAATCTACTCTTGTGCTTAAGCATTGTGTTCTAGGGAGAGGTTAGCCCTATATTGGGCCTTCCAGCCCTCTACAAATGTAACTTCTCTCCTCCACATTGTTGTTTGGGCTTGCAACATCCTACAACAACCTTAAAAATCCCTAACAACACTTCAAGGTGACCATACTACCTCAATGTAGTAAACAAAGCCTTCTTCCACCAATTCACAACCAAATTGGGCCTAATCACTGCTCTTTGTAATGTGAATCCTTTTTTGCAATAACTCGGACCTTTAGCAAGCCAGAAGACACTTCAAAATCATAGAAAATGTCCCACGCTATCCTTGTTTACATTCGCGGCTGCCTCAATGAAGTATGGATGTGATTTGATGCACTTGGATGGATAACAATTTATCACATCACCTTCTATTTATACACTTTAGAAGGGCTAAATGAGTTACTGAAGTGACATGTATTTTGGACCAATTTGACTCAAGCCTACATGACTTGACTATCCAAAAACTAATTGTCAACTTCAAAAATTCATAACTTGTCTTCTACAACTTGGATTTCGATGATTCTTGTTGCATTGGATTCTCCTTTCCATCCTCCGTCATCTCCATCCATCGCATGTAGAAAATTCTCCATGGTTTTAGCGTCTCCCAACAGGTTTTTGAAACACTGGTGTTACCCAACATATCATTGGCATTCCCAGTTTGGTACCTCGTTCCCCCTTCAGGAACAGAAGCCACCCACGTTACTGCCACAGGTTTTAAGCCCCTCAGTCTCGAGGAGCCCCTACCCATCCAAGGAATAGTTGAGACCACCCCTACAAAGGAAATTCCCATTGCAAAATCGGTGATCATAGCTAGGAAAACTTAGAAGAGAGGAAAGAAGATGGTGACCCATGCCCTACAATGAGAATCATCAGTCTGCGCCATATGCGACATACTCGGTCACTCTACCCATATATGTCCAGATATGGATGAATTAAAACCACTCCTTGGATCTGAGACAGACATCGTGACGTCACGTTCCCATAAAAAGGAACCTACCACCAAAGTTAAAGGCAAAGAACTGCGTACCAATCATGCATGCGCCCTCTGCAGTAATTATGGGCATTATACCCACAATTACCTTGAGATACCGCGATATAAGGGCGACTTACACACCATCAAGCAATCCTATCAAGAGGATCCCTCCACCCAGGCATCCGGAAATTAACCTCGTACCATCCTATACCTACAGGAAGAATGAAGGGCTCTATAAAGACCCCCAGTCATGCCCGTTATACATTGCATGCTATGTGATGAACGTGGTCACTTCCTTGAAGATTGCGCAACCCTGGAACTCGTCCATAGATGGTATCCAATAGATTGCGGGTAGCGCAATTCACATGTCCATTATGCGTCGACAATCACCTTTTGGAGAGTTGTCACTATATCCCCTGGTTTCGGCTAGCCCTAGCTAGCTTATGCTCCACTATAGTCCGCCTCTCCCAAGAAGATGGCATGGATGCAGAGTGAACAGCTCCACAACCCAAGAAGATGTGAAGAGAAAATCCATCATGTTCTTTTCTGTTGAAGAGCGACTGATCAAGGACCCTTAGTTACCCCTAACTTCCCTCCATAGAGATGACCAGCATGCATGTTATGCAAAATTCTAGATCATGCGGGCATCCATTGTCATGATTTAGCCGCATTACGACACTAGTTCCCTGTTAGACCTCAAACTGAGCTCGAATGAATCTTCATATCAAGGATATTTTTCCTTATATGTCAAGGCAATCATTATGAGCAACATTTTACTTATGCCTTGCAACTTCTTCCCACCATCGACATGATTAATACCATAGAGAAGAGATAGGACGACCTCCGAGAATGGCATAAAAAATACATCACTAGATCAACATCCCCACCCCCACAATGACGTGATAGACAAATTAAGATCACACATCAACAAAGCATGACCCCGACTAAGCCTAGGATAACATACGGACGATGTGATCTGAATGATCACCGAGTCAACTAATGCAGAGAATTGAAGCCCCTTGCAAACAATTTTCGCATAGTCTCTTCTCTCCCTCAAAAAATTCTCTCAAACCAAGAGAAGATCACGTGTACTTATTGCCAGATTTGTTCACACTTTCACCATACGATTAAATGTGTGCACCTTCCCAAACTAAGAGCGGCAAGAGCTGCATTGAGTCTACACTCCACCAAAGAGATAGACACACCCAAGCCAACAATATGGAAATGAAAGAAGAAGGAAACCTCTTCTACGTCAGAACCTTTCCAAGCACCCACATCAGGAACATCGAGTAGTGTAGAATCTCACACTATCTACTCCGTTGGCGCAATGATATCGTGCACCATCTGCACTGGCCAAAATCACACACCTGATTTATGCCCGTTAATGGAAACATTCAGGCACCTTTGTGGCAGGCACAATTTCCACCTACTGGAAATCAACCATCCTAGCGGGGAACCCAATCTTGCGCTCATACAGAATCCCATTACAGATATTCTTCCCCGGCCGAACACCGATGACACAGTCCACCATATACGATTTGTATCAGCACATATTGGCGATAGGATTTTTGCCGTGCCCTCGTCCTAGGATTTCCATCTCAGTCCCATCGCAAAAGACCAAGTTACCTTGCACTTTTGCATAGATTTCTACAAGATCCCAAATTTACATGCCACTATCGAACTCCTTGAAAATACCCATCCTCTAGAAAAATGCCTAGTACAACTAGATCTTGTCGAAGAAAATCGACGACAGCTGCTGCAACACAACAAGGACCACAAGAAAAGGGTAAAAGCATCATTTGACTACCACATCACCCCTCGCTCATTCAATGAGGGAGAATTATTCCTCTACTATGATGTCGCAAAAGAGGCCTTAGGCCAGGAAATTTCGAAACCTTGTGGAAAGGACCCTACATCATTAAACATTGCCTCTGAAAAGGGGCATACATCTTGACAGAACCGGACGGGACCTGCCTCAATAACCCCGTCAACGGCCTTTACCTCAGAAAATTATACCCATAAGGGCCAAGACGGCCCTTCCCTAGAGTGTTCATACAAAAAAGCCCACCACTCAAAATTTTTGACCCAAAGAATTATTTAAAAGTGCTCAAAGTATCACCATGGATCACCAACATGAACCCTATTTCAAATTTGTTGATCGAGCATCAAGATGGTCTCAAAGTTTAGCTGTAGTTGCCTGGGTTATTTACCACCCTGACCGATCACCATTATGCTCAAAAAGTGTGTGCATCGGTTTAGCAACAAACAATCAGGTAGAATATGATGCCATCATCGGACTTATGTGTGACACCCTCGATCAGGGCATACGCCATATGTTTGTCTACCTCGATTCCCAGTTAGTAGTGTCGCAGTTAAACCAAACATTTGAGACAAGAGATACATATTTGTTTAGAAAATATTTGTGTGCAAAAATATTAAGCAGACAATTTTACTATATCACATTTAAACATATACCAAGGATTCAAAACCAAACAGTTAATCGCATAGCTAACAATATCCTAAACTGGAATGCATCTCAAATAAACCATCATACATAAAACCAAAAATATAGATATCCACTGGCATAATTGAATACATAAACCAAAATGGGTCATACATCATGTAGAGCCGCAAAAAAATATCTCTCATATATATATATATATCACAATGTGTATATCTGAGTACAAAAAATAGTGTCGTTGGCCCAACTGCCAGCCCAAAGATACAAAAATCATCAAAAATAAGGGAAGCATCCTCATAACAAGTGCTTTCCTTGTGTACAAAAATACTCTAGGGGGGTGCCCCCTCAAGAGGGGCACCTAGACCCACCACTGCTCCTGGTACCAGCACTGGAACCGTCGCCACAACATCGATCACCACTCGATGTAGAGTGGGCTGATAGTCTCTCTCGCAGGCCATCACAATCTCTAACCAGACCTCCTCAAAGTCATCCATGAAACCCCGAGCAGGAATCCCCTGGGTCAAGTGGTCCACTCGACCCCGAAAATCCTCAAGAACTGACACCTGAGCTTTCAGTTCTGTAACGCGAGCCTCTGCTGTATCTGTGCGAGCCACTGCCGCGTTAGCACGAGCTCGCTCGGCCGCAACCTCTCCAGCAGCCGAGTTTCTACCCTAGCCAGAAGGGCCAACACCACCACCAGGTCTGCCAACACCACCACCTGCATCACCTCCACCCTAACCACCCCTAGGTCATCGCGGAGAATCGTGGCCCACCAGCCGAGCCACGGGATGACCCACCTTGTCAACATCTCCACAAGTAATCAAAATGATGTTAGTGTCACTAGAAAAACACATACGTGCATAGATACTCAAGTAAATGCAGAAAACATACAAAATGTACATGTTGGCCTCCTACGCCAATGATGGATAATGTACCGTAGTAATCGGTCCTGCGATCGAAGAAACTCATTCTCTGCAAACTTCAGGAGGCCCCATAGCGCCAACTGACGGCGTGCTCCAACATCAGCAGCCAACTCAGCACATATATTGGGCCAATCCTACTCCCGCCACAATAACTTGTCATCAAAACAAGTACCCATCAGTACAGAAAAAAATCCCAAAAAAAAGAAGACAAAACCCAAAATATTTTGTCATCTCGGCCTTGCGTGCTTGTCCCTCATACAGGCACGCTTAGCGCACACCTGTAATTTACATAGGTGTGCCTAAGACACGCTAAAAGTGAGGAACAACGTGCTCTCGTGCACTTGTCCCCCGCAATTGCGCACAAGAAAGGCGCACCTTTGCCCATATCGCCCGCGCAATCTAGGGAAAAATTCACCCTGAATCCATACAAACCTAGTCTGTATGGACCTCGACACCATAAAACTATAAAAATTAAAGTATAGGACATCATGGAGGTTACCTAGGCATAATATCGCTAGTCCTTGGTGCTCTGGCTGATCGCAAGAGCAAGAAATTCTACGCAGAGTCCTCTGACCTCTCAAAAACTCGGCAAGTCTAAATGAATTGAATTAGGGCCATATCCACCTATATATCGCCCTTTTCAAAAACTTCAGAGGAGCATAACAAGAGATCAGAAGGTCCATTCTTCGAACCATAAGCTGCACCACAGTTAGCACTCCATGATGAACAGAAGCGATGCCACACATTTGCATTCCTGAAAAAATAAATTTTCAGCACCGGTAGGTATGCCCTCTCTCATCTTCCTTTTTAAAGATCACGACTTTCAATAATATTTGATAAAGAAGATGCTTTCACTTGAGGTAGTCGTTTTTGTAGGAAAAGCTCGCAAACCATCCACAACGTTATCTCCTGAAAGTTCCAGAGCAAGTATCGTTCTACCTCCAGAATGATAGAGTCCCAGAAAACTCTGCATATCCTGACATCATTTCTCGAAATAAACCATAGGGTCCTCATATTCGACCATGTTTTATCATCACCTCACCCTACACATGATAAACATTTGCGTTGGTCGGTAGTGCCTCCCCTCCATGGTGTCTGTCACCCACAGTAGACCATATATCACAACATAAGTGACGCCATGGCCATACCACTTCAATCCGGAAAGCACCTCGTGCCCATCCATTCATCATGCATAAGGTCAAGTTTACCATACAAACTGAAACCTCCCTCCCGGACGGCCAGGTTGTACAAGTAGATAAAGAATGCACCACCACGCCTCACATTTGGCCCACCATACCTCCACCAGCATAATCCCATCTGCGATACTTTTACATCCGCTTCATCAACCCCGCACATGAGACCAACCAATGGGACCTCCACCCTCAGAAAAACACCTTCCTCACACCATCAATGAATGAACACTTTCATGTTTTTGGGTACCCATGTCTATGTTTTGTACAAACCAAACCCCATTATTTTATTCTTTTGGTAAGTGTACAAAGACCGCAAATGGTTCACTTCGTCTCTTCACCCTCTCATTTCATCTTTTCTCCCATGGCAGCAGTCCTTGAACACCCTTGGTCGGAGTATTTCACCCCCATGCACAAACCATCATGACATTCATAGCCAGTTTACACCCACCCTGGAAGTCCTACCAACTTTAGGGATTTCCCCTTCAGAAATAACTATGACTGCCGCTAAGCTGCTTAAGTATACTCCAACCTCGGGCCACTGAATCCCCATCATCAGTTTTCAGCCACCCCTCGCCAACATGCCTATCATTAGGGGAATTTTGAGGTCTAAAATGGGCCTCCTAAGGAAAATGCACAATCAAAATTCACTTTATGAGAACAATCACATTTTAGAGGATGACATCATCCCTAATGGTTGAAGTGGCATTGCTTGAGTTAAAGGTACTTACTTGTCACATTCTCAATGGTAGATAAAAACTCATGGTTAACCATGGTAGTGCTCTAAGTACTTTTAAAGTTAAATTAAATTACTCATAATAAATGTCATTTCACACTTTTTGAATAAAAATATATTATTGTCATTTCATATTTCTTGAAAGAAACAATGCATATCTCTATACATTTATTATATTATATTATATTATATTATTTTTATATAGTATATTAATTACATGTTATTATATAATTTAAATAATATAAATTTTAATTAATAGCATACAATATAATTACGAATTTATAAATTTATATTTATATTTTATTTTAAGTTATTTAAGTACAAAGGACAAATGCATTAGTTGTTCAATGAAAATGATTTTTTCTTGGAAAACTCATTCTTATTTATAGTCACATCAATACAATTTTTTTATTAATTTTATCTTGGTACAACTTTTGAATTGAATTTAACTATGGTGACATGGATTGTGGTGCAAAAAGTGAATTGCAAATTCATAAATATTATTTTATTCGTTTAGCTATTATTTTATTATTTCTTTAGGAGGCCCATTTTAGACCTCAAAATTCCCCTAATGGTTAAACCCATCACATCTAGGTCCCCGACCCCTCATGTTGGCAACCCCTCATTCAGTTGAGGCTTCCTTTTTGTTGACTTCAACACCTATATTCCAAAAAGGAAGCGGTACCTTGGATCACCCCTCTCCATACAAAGGGGCATCCTCGGGTGGCACTGTGGGAGATATCATTGTCCATACATGTCATCGATCCTCTTTACATTCGACTACGACAAAAGTTTTCATGTCAAGATAGTATCGTACCTAACAACCATTCCACTTTGATCAAAACCATCGAAGACCCATGCCTCCATAAGTGTCTCTGTCAACAATGCTTACACGGGAAGGTCCCAGCCAGTACATATGCGTACCATGCGCAACTATATTCCATACCAAGTTTACGCATATGGGTACCACATTCCACCTATTGTCAAAGAAAAAGCACCCTTGAGGGCGTCAGCATTCGTCGTCAACAACTGCCAATGTCACTACCATATCAGTGATACTGACAAAACATATATCTGTCAATTTTGTTTAACTAGCCACAGCATTATGAGCATGGGACATGCTCGCCTCGTTGAAAATTTGTATATGTATCATAAATTGTATTTTTTTACAGGGATCCCTTAGGCCATGGCCATTCTTTGAAACGGTGCAGGATGTTTTTAATTCCAAGGCTTAACGCATCTCTCTCTCTCTCTACGCATGATATATAAAAGAAACTATAATGTATTTCAGCTATACAGTTCTTCCTAGACCTCACACATTTGAGGGCAACTGTTAACACTAGAAAATCGTACAATAGAAGATGGCATTAATTAATTTCAAGCCAAAGGAGTTACAGAGCTAGAAGACATTACAAAATCTGGAAAGTATTTTAAAATCTCTAAGGTCTGAGGAAAATCAAATTTGAACTAGTCCTAAATGCTATTTGTGCGCATAATCCTTCGTGAAGAGCACCTTCTGTGCACCTTTTTTCTTGATATGCGTGTATTCCTGATAGTGACGAAATGTCACTATCCGAGACCACACAAAGAAAAGGACAAGTGATGCCTTACTTGTAGTTGCCTAAGGACAACCACCAACGCCTCCTTAGACACTATGTGAGCACACAATGGAATATTTGGAGCACACAAAGGAATCATTCCCCTCTCTTGGGTCACCATCCTCCATTTACCAAGAGAGGGAAGGGAGGATTTGAAATCCCCTATATAAGACCACCATGAGATGAAGAATGGGTGATCACATTGTTATGCTAGTTAGAATTTCCCAAGCAATACCAGCAGTGTGTGACCCGGAGCTGAAGATAGAGGGGACTCAATTATTGGCCACCCAACAAGTTCAGTCCACACAGTAGAGAGAGAGGAAGACTTCACCGAGGCAAGCTTGGGATAAAAACATCCTTGCATCGGGATCTAGAACCATTGTCTAGGGGCCCTTTGGCAAGATGGTGAAGTTGCACTCTTCTTACTACCAGTGCTCAATAAGAGGGGCCTAGAGCCACCGTTTGCATTATTGTTGTCGTTTGACTCTTTTCAGAGCTTTTGTTTATTTTTGTTTAGTTTTAGTTTAATTTTAGTTTACATTTGCATGCTTTTTCCTCTATATAGTGTGCTCATTGATTCTAGCTTATTCCACTAACTTTCTTGACTCCACTCTTTTCTACCTGTTACCAATATGTTAACGAGGTAAAACACACCCCTTAAGCTGGTGTGATTTCGTATATACGTGCACCAAACACACTACAAAAAGATTGGACTCCACTAATGTTTTATTACCAAGTTTATGTGGTTGTGCCTTCTTTTGAAGGAGACCTCCTTCTATGCTGTGGAGTGGAGTTGAATGTCCCTCGATCTCTCTTGCAGTCCCTAGTTCATCCCAAGTGATATCTTGAAGAAGAGCAGCTCCTAAAATTTTTTACTTACAGGATTTTGAGCGCATTTTTTCCTCACAGACATGTAGGGCGCGCGTTTAGAGCTGACCCACATGCAGAGAGCGCACTTGTTTCAGCCTTTTGCGCGCAAATTACAGAATGAGAAATTTCTCTCTAGTTTATGTTTTTTCCTGCTTGTATGGTGCTTGGCATCCCCTAATACACCTACCAGCACTGGTTGTGGTACCCCGCAACTTGTTAAAGCTCACTTTTAGCTGCTTTTTGTAGGCTTAGTGTTAGTTTTACTTCAAGTTGATTTTTTCAAAGTTCACACATAATTTAAGTAGGGGGGTAAAAATAACTTGCATTCCAAAAAAATTTATGTTTTGCAAATTTTGATACCTACACACTTAGATAACTAGTCCAAGTAAGTGGCCCAAGACCATGCATGCATAGCTAGTTTTTCTTTTTCTAGTGTAAAATTTTTAGTTTAGTTCAATTTTTGCACTAGGAATTTCGGGACTAGGATTGAATTGTTTATAGAAGAGCAAGTAATCTCTGCTACCTTTGCACCCTCCAGTGATCCTAGGTAAGCATATGAACGCTCCCTATTCACAATTCACCATCTTCCTATAGTTAGTCACATAGAATAACTAGGAAAATTTGAAAGCGGCCCATTATCCGCAAATGTTTTTCATTTGAGCCAGGAACAATACAACATAGTTTAAATAGAGGATTTTGTAAAGGATCATCGATATCCACAGGTTCAAACTATGTTATTTTCCACTTTATGCTCACACACACTCACCCACCAAGTGAAGCAAAGACACCTAAAACTAACTTAACCAAACTCACTAAATGCTCCCCACAGGGGCCACAAAAAAATTTATATATTAAGTTAGGATCAAGGGGGTAGGAATATAATAAGCCACCTTGATCATAATTCACATTGAAACATAGAAGTTGTGTATTTAGGGAGCTTCAAATCCACCTATCAACCCACAGCAAAACTTGAGTGTGGCGGAGACCCATTTCAGAGGGGGTTAGGCTTAGGCGCAGTGCGTGCGATATCAATTGAGGCTACCTGACCCAGCTGATACTTGGTACTGTTAGCTGACTACCAAGAAGCCCAAGACTCGAATGCTCACATGGGACGGTGGTTCTTAGTGGCCAAAAACTAGGGAAACCTTTACCCTATAGGTGACGATGCAGGCAAGCGCCAGACCCTCTACCCTTATCTTGGTAGATTCTCTTCGGCTGATTGGGGGCGTCAACAGCTCTTATGGGACGTTGTGCCAACAATCGCAAAAAATATTCTCAAGACCCAGTTAATTTTGAGTGTGTGAGGATGCATAAGTCTTCTAGGATTTTGAGTATCATACACAAATGAACAAAAACCATTTTTTTGATTGCTTGATCACATAGATTAATTTAAAGGGAAGTTTATTATATTTTTTGCTTTGTTTTATGTATGTGACAAGAAGTTTGCTTTGATCATAGACTCTATCCTCACAAATTTTTCCAAAAAACAAACCTGGGTGACACCTGATAGGTCCCAATGGAACCTCGTCGATCCAGGCATCTTTTGGACCTCCCCCCATTTTCGAGAGGGGTTTCAGGTCTTTCGCCATTCAGGCGTCAAAGAAGAAACACTTCCACCATTATCAGTTCGTCCTTTATCAGGTCAGACGTAGTTGGGAACCGTAGTCGGTCTCCCAACACCACACCACATACCACTCCTCCCATGACACCTAGGGGGCAGAGGAGTGCATCCCATTTGGGAAGCCAGCTGAATACACAGCAGGGTACGTCGCAGGCTAACCCTCATTCTAACCAGAACTTTGTGTTTTCACACATTGCAATGGCATCAACCTCTTAGTCGCCTTTCTTAGCTTCGTTGAATTTGCCTGATTTAAACAAGCTAACGAATCACCCCATGACACACGATCCTACATGGCATCTCATGCCTACGAAGCTCCCTTCAGATATACCAAATTTCGAAGGCAAGCAAGCGGAAGACCTCGGTAATCATGTCATGACCTTTCACCTGTGGTTCTCATCAAACATTATCATTGACGACACTATTCAATTGAGATTATTTCAATGCACTCTTATAGGAGTAGCTGCGAAGTGGTACGTGGAGCAACCCTTAGCTTCACATGGAACCGTTAGTGCCCTCTCTACCACATTCCTAACATATTTTCAGTTACCCATTCACCATGATTCCAGAATGGAATTATTAACTCATTTTAAACAAAACCCTACCATCCACATCTCGAACCATCTCCATGAATGGAGGCGGTGTTTCAGTTTATGTAAAGCTAAACTTGACGATTGGGTTCTCCTCGATTTTTTCTTGAAAACTCTTACGATAGAGATTTCAAAGGATGTGGCGTATCAAAATCCCACATCCAAAGAGGACGCCATCAGCAAAGCCCAAAACTTGAGCTGATTTATACATAACCAGGATACATTTACAACATCCTGCTTAACGCCCCGCGCCTGCAAACTTATCAAGAATTTCTAGGCGCATCGAACTCTGCAGATGGACTAATTGGGTCATTGACCCAAGGTTACCTAGGAAACAACAGTCAAAACCTTGGTTACACATATAGTTCTACCCAGAACATGCCTCAACCCAGTTTTCAAAGTCATCATATGCCTCAGCAAAATTTGACCAATGGGGCACCAACGTATCACTAGGGAGGACCCTATCCTCCAACTCAGGGGAATCAGCATGCAGAAAGAAACACTGATGGAATAACTCCCCTCCAATAGTCAGGTGTAAACCAGGGACTGCATTACACTCAGTCCCTAGCACACGACCCACCTATGCAAAACAATGCACAGGTGAACTTTGTGCAGTCGTCCCAAAATGAACCACACCAATATAATCAGGAGAACTACCCTCCTAACGTTGTAAAGAAAAAATCCAAAAACAAGCCAAAAGGGAACCCTAGACTGGGGGGCAGCAACCAGCAGTGCCCACCGCGATCCTAGGCTGGAGGAAACTCTAACCAGAATCAAAACTAGGAGCCAAGAAATGCCCAATGGAAAAGCAAAAGGCCACCTCTTCGAACAAACCAATACTATTCGATATGTGGTGAGTATGGTCACTATACTCACCATTTTCTCGATCTCCCAGAGATGAAGAAGCTACAGAGTAACCAAGGACAAGGAGGATCTTCCTAGCAACCAGCTGTGATGCAAGAACCTTTCCCCAACCAAAGGACGGTTAGCACTCACCAGCAAAATACAGACAATTCCGGAAAAAGAAGCCATGAAATCTACATGATTGGAGAAGATATGTTTTTCCAAACATAGAATCGCAATTACGACACCCCACCAGACACCAGTACATTAAGGGCAAGTACCAGTGCACCGAATGCACCTTTGACCATTTCAAAGATGCCTATAGAACCATTGCCTAAAATGCAAAGGGACCTAATAGGCGAGTAGGAAACTACTCCAAAGAGGCACATAGTTATAGTATCGTGGACGATTTAGCACAAAATCCCGCTATTATGTCAGCTTTGGAAGTATTAAAATCGTGCCCAAAACAACGAAAAGCCCTCCTTTCGGCGTTAGGCACTATCGACCCTACCGATATGCACCTAATGGCTTTTGACTTAGACAAAGCCACCCCTCGGCTTCATTCCATGGTCGCCTTCCAAATACCAGTGTCGGTGCAGAACATCACTATCCACCGGTGTGTCATTGACAAGGGTGAATCCACATGCATCATGTCCAAAAATGTTTGGCAGAAGTTAGGTTCTCCCGAAATAAAACCCTCAGTCATCACGCTTCGAGCATATGACGGTAGTCCATCAACCCCCATTAACCTTTACCAAATTGTCCCGGTCTGCTTAGTCAAAAAGACGGTCCACAAAGACATTGAAGTCTTGGATGCTCACTTAGACTACAATATACTCCTTGGGTGGAGTTATATGTATGCCATGTCTGCCATAGCCTCCTCTGTCTTCTGCATCATGATGTTCCCCCACGAGGACCACATCATTATTGTAGACCAACTGACACACAGCGAGAAGTAACCCCTAACAAACATGGATGTAATTCTACCCTATGTAGATACAGTCTTGAATAGCCTCTCACGGTACCAAGAATATGGCCCTCGCTAATTCAAACTATCGTTTGTTTGAGGGTCATTCCTAGGAGATCCTCCCATAATCCCTGGGTCACAGCCCGATGTCACAGGGGCTCTGGTGTGCATGATGTCCACATCAAGCACCGAAGCTAGCCAGGACACGGACACGAGTAGTATCAACACTAAGGCATCGGCCACAACAACCTCCCTAGCCTATGCCGCCTCCCAAACCCCTTTCCTCTACCCCCCAGCTGGCTTTGTCTCCCAACAGGTTTTGGCAACACTGGTGTTACCCAACATATCGTTGGCATTCCCAGTTTGGTACCTCGTTCCCCCTTCAGGAACAGAAGCCACCCACATTACTGCCATAGGTTTAAAGCCCCTCAGTCCTGAGGATCCCCCACCCGTCCAAGAAACAGTTGAGACCACCCATACAAAGGAAATTCCCATTGCAAAATCGGTGATCACAGCTAGGAAAACCAAGAAGAGAGGAAAGAAGATAGTGACCCCTGCCCTACAATGGGAATCACCATTCTGTGCCATATGCGACATGCTCAGTCACCCTACCCATATTTGTCCAAAGATGGATGAATTAAAACCACTCCTTGGATCTGAGACAGACATCGCGACGCCACGTTCCCGTAAAAACAACCTAACACCAAAGATAAAGGCAAAGCGTTGCATACCAATCATGCATGTGCCCTCTGTAGCAACTATGGGCATTATACCCACCATTTCCCTGAGATACCATGATATAAGGATGCCTTACATGCCATTGAGCGATATTATCAAGAGGATCCCTCCACCTAGGCATCTGGAAATGAACCTCGTACCATCCTATACCTACAGGAAGAACGAAGGGCTCTATAAAGACCCCCAGTCATGCCCGTTATACATTGCATGCTATGTGATGAACGTGGTCACTTCCTCGAAGATTGCACAGCCCTGGAACTCATCCATAGATTATATCCAATAGAAATGGTGTACTACGTTGGATTGCAGGCAACGCAATTCACATCTCCATTATGCGCCTACAATCACCTTTTGGAGAATTGTCACTATATCCCCCGATTCTAGCTAGCCCTAGCTATCTTACGCTCCGCTATAGTCCACCTCTCCCAAGAAGATGACATGGATGCAGATTCCACGGATAGTTCCACATCCCAAGAAGATGTGACAAGTAGATCCATCATGTTCTTGTTTGTTGAAGAGTGACCGATCAAGGAAACCCTAGTTACCCCTAACTGCCCTCCATAGAGACGACCAGCATGTACGTTATACAAAACGCCAGATCATGCGGTCGTCCATTTTCTTGATTTAGCCGCATTACGGCGCTGGTTCCCCATCAGACCTCAAACCGAGCTCGATGGAACCTTCATATCAAGGATATTTTTCCTTATATGTCAAGGCAATCATTGTGAGTGACACTATACTTATGCCTCGCAACTTCTTCCCACCATCGACATGATTAATACCATACAGAAGTGATAGGATGACCTTTGAGAATGGAATAAAAAATACATCGTCGGATCAACATCCCCACCCCCATAATGGCGCGATAGACAAATTAAGACCACACATCAACAAAGCATGACCCCGACTAAGCCTAGGATAACATGTGGACTATGTGATCTGAACGATCACTGAGTCAACCAATGCAGAGAACTGAAGCCCCTTGCAAACAATCTCCACATAGTCTCTTCTCTCCCTCAAAAAATTTTCTCAAACCAAGAGAAGATCATGCGTACTTATTGCCAGATTTTTTCACACTTTCACCATACGATTAAATGTGTGCACCTTCCAAAACTAAGAGAGACAAGAGCTACGTTGAGTCTACATTCCACCAAAGAGGTAGACACACCCAAGCCAACAATACAGAAATGGAAGCAGAAGGCCACCTCTTCTATTCTAGACCCTTTCCAAGCACCCACATCAGGAACATCGATTAGTGTAGAA
Source organism: Pinus albicaulis (assembly GCA_034641835.2). Lineage (NCBI taxonomy): Eukaryota > Viridiplantae > Streptophyta > Pinopsida > Pinales > Pinaceae > Pinus > Pinus albicaulis. The sequence continues at coordinate 870,727,141 of CM076572.1, forward strand.
TATCACACTATTTGCTCCGTTGGCACAATGATACCATGCACCATAAACACTAGCCAAAATCACACCCTAGAGTTATGCCTGCTAATGGAAACATTCAGGCACCTCTGTGGCAGGCACAATTTCCACCTACCGGAAATCGACCATCCTAGCAGGGAACCCAACCTTGTGCTCATACAAAATCTCATTATAGAGATTATTCCCCTGCCGAACACCGATGACACATTCCACCATATATGATTTGTATCAACACATATTGGCGATAGGATTTCTTTCATCCCCTCATCCCAGGATTTCCATTTCAGTCCTGTCGCAAAAGACCAAGGTACCTTGCACTTTTGAATTTATTTCCGCAAGATCCCAAATTTACATGCCACTATCGAACTCCTTGACAATACCCAGCCTCTAGAATAGCACCTATTACAACTAGAGCTTGTCGACAAAAATCGATGACAGTCGCTACAACACAACAAGGCCCACAAGAAAAGGGTAAAAGCATCATTTGACCACCACATCACCCCTCACTTATTCATCGAGGGAGAATTATTCCTTCGCTATGATGTCGCAAAAGAGGCCTTACGGCCAGGAAAGTTCGAAACCTTGTGGAAAGGACCCTACATCATTAAAAATTCCCTCCGATAGGGGGCATACATCTTGACGGAACCGGACGAGACCTACCTCAATAACCCCACCAATGACCTTTACCTCAAGAAATTCTACCCATAAGGGCCAAGATGACCCTTCCCTAGAGTGTTCGTACACAAAAGCCCACCACTCAAAATTTTTGACCCAAATACTTATTTAAAAGTGATCAAATTATCACAATGGATCACCAACATGAACCCTATTTCTTATTTGCTTATGGAGCATCAAGATGGTCTCAAAGCTTAGCAGCAGTTGCTTGGGTCATTTACCACCCTGACCGATCGCCACTCTACTCAAATGGTGTGTGCATCGGTTCAGCAAAAAATAATCAGGTATATTAGTCATCAGTAATTTTTTTCCTTCATAGATGAATAAATGATTTCCCTATATTTCTAGAAACAAAGTTCACGAACATTGTGAGTTCTAGAAATCTCACTACCTTCATCATCCTTAAAGATAGATTTTCACTATTTCATCTTTCCATCATGTCTAGCATTGCTTACCAGTCCCAGAAAACCCATTAGTGGCTTATGTCACTCTTTCTATCTATATGCTTTCACCTTTGGCCAAAATCCTCTGTTTTGTTTGCCTAAAAAACCCCCCAATGCTACCTAAGCCCACCAATCAACCAGCTTTTTTGTCTATCCCAAAATACTCCCACACTGATGGTCTCAAACTATCTCTGTAGACTCTTTAGATAAATCGATCACATTGGATTTTGGATCTTCAATTCATTAGTTTATCATAAACTCTATCTAACACTTGATGTTCTCAAAACTCTAGGTCTCAGTCCAAAAACCAAGTCCAAGAAAGCCTCCACTAGGTCACCTAGGGTTTCACAAAGTCATAGGGTGGTTTTGGTGCCCTACAAACTTTGTTTTTCCTGTCTGAAGAGACTGCATTCAAAGAAGAAAAGGACAGGTGATCTTGTCCAAACTAATCAAAAAGGTCATTCAAGGAAGGATTTTGGCCTAAATCATGAACCTTGCAAGAGGACAACTGCCATTTTCTCACATTTCTACAAGAGGATCAAATAGCCATCAGACTAGCAATAGGTAAGGTAAAAGAGAAAATTATCCTAAGAAGACCATTCATATCAAGAAGAAAACAACAAGCATATGTTTGATGAAAATAAGGGTTTGTGACTATTTTGAACAAGCAGGAATCAATATTATAGTTACAAGGGAAAAGGCCACCTCAACTCCTTCAAGGGAACATTGAAGACTTTTAGAAATAATGAATGAGTTTGAGAAGTTTCACAGAAATTATAAGACAACACTATTTACTTTTTCCTAAGCAGCCCTAAAACCTAGGAGTTTGGGAGATGGACAAAAAATGGTCACATGATAACAAAGAGCCTCCTTCATAACAGCAGAGGGTTTCAGAGGGTTTCAAGCTGCCCTCTAGGATTTGTCAAAGAGGCATTGAACCCACTTCATCAAAGGTACAAAAGGAGATATAAATATCAGTTCAAGGTTTGAATTCTCAAAGAAAGGACATAAACATTTTTAAAGGGTCAAGGAGGCAAGCATGAGGGAAGAAATTTCCAAAGGAGGAAACTATGACAAGCATAGGTTCATGGTTGATAGAATGAGTTGTCTAACTCCAAAAGAGACAGTAATCTAAGGCAGAAGTTGTGTAGGCACTTGCAAGAACAGAAGTGGCCAGCAAAAGCACAAAAATGGTTTAGAAAACTTTCCTCCTTCACTGGACATACATCATTTGCAAACTAATCAAAGGAACAAACATGTAGCTGGTTTAAGAGCAGTGAAGCCTCCAAAATGGTTTCTTTATCAAGGTATATTCTGCAAGAGATAGGTTATCCATAAATAACACTTCTGCAGGACTATCAAGATAAGCTACTTACAGAAAAATTGAAAAAGAAAAACAGACCAAAAATTCTTCACCATAATGGCACACATAAAGGATAAAAGTGTTGTTGATGTTAGGGTTTTCACATTAAGAATTTTTTTCACTGATTCACATTAAGACACATGATAGAGTGACAGTCAAAGGAAAATATGGCAAATAATCCCAAATTCGTTATTTGCAAGTGTTAAACATGATAAAGAAGGTTCATTTTCCAAAGTGGGTTGAGGGCACATGTTTGAACTTGATGAGAGTTTTGTGAGTACATTAAGAACACTAAGAGGCTTCCAACAGAGAAAATAACCATATTTTTGTCAAACTGCCACCTATAGGACCAAAAGAGCCAAGAAGATAGTAAGAAAAAGGCAAAGAGAAATAAATCTTATAAAGTGGGTTTTTACTCATAAATTCATTTTTCAAAAAGCTATAAAGCCTCCTTGGCCTCTTTCCCATCTCAGTTATCACTATAGAGAAGAAGAAAGCCGTTGAGAGAATTTTTAGATGGTTTTGTGTGAGTTTGGTAAAAAAATTTAGGCGTTGCGCATCGAGGTCGACGCTACGCACCTAGCCATCGGTGCTGCACACAGAGGAGGTAGCGGCAGTGTTATTTAACATTGCGTTGCGCATTAGGAGGGTGGCACTACGCCCCTGAGCGAGCGCTACGCACAGGCACGGAACAGCCCGAATGCTACCACATTCACCTGGCGTTGCGCTCCGACAGGTCCGACGGGCCCATTTATAGACCAACTCACCCGCATAAAACCACAAGCACTGCGCATAGACCTGCCAGCTCGACGCGACCTGGACATATAGTCGGGTGGTGCTACGCATCAGGGCAGGTGCTACGCATAGACATAACTTGGCCCAATTTGCTCAAAAAGGGCCAAAAATTCGAGTTTTTGCCTCCGAATCTCCTGCAATCAGTCAAGCAAGGTTGGTGGCTCTTTTCCTTACCTTCCAATTAGTCATTTTCATAAGCAAGAAGGTGTTTAGAGGCCTAATGTGACCAAACCCTAATCTACATAAAAATCAATCTATTGACCTCTTAGGGCACAGTTTGCAATTTTAAGAGTTGTCATAGGGGTAAAGATACTCAGTGCAAACAACCCTCCTGCTAAAACTCTAATTTTTTCCTAGACATACTTCATTTGGCCGTCATCTACAAAAAATTGCCCTCATTTCACTCATTACCCTCCCTAGACCTAAAAACTCTCAAACAAGCTAAATCCTTCCTTGCTAAATGAGTCACCATGTCTAAAGAAGAAATTCACACCAGCAGTGATGAAGGCCAAAGGCCTACCAAGAAAAAACACAAGGGAGGAAGGGTTAATAGGTTTGAGCCCTTAGACACCATTCAAATTACTTCCTCTCCCATGATCCTTGCATGTTTTCAGGATGTTGGGTGTTATCAGTTTTGTGAGAAGATTAAACAATTCCAAAGCCACTCAGACTTGACTAGGTTGTTCATCCTCATCTTACAAAACCACCAAGTCAACCTTGCGGGAGTGAATTTTGAACTCTCATATGAATCCATTGTTAAAGCCATGGGAATACCAGATATTGGTGAGAGATGGTTTAAACAGAAGAAATTGGACTTGAGCTATTATGAGACCTACCTCAAACCTAGTTGTCAACAAGGTTGCAAGGCTGTTTTCCCCTTCTCCCACTTGCTAGAGAGGTATGCCCTACTGATGAGGCAGATTATCAAGTACTTCACCTGTGAGGGGAGGTACTCCAGGGTTTATTCTTATCAAATAAGGCTTCTGATGCACTTCACCAGGGTTAAATTGCTGAACCTACCATACTATCTATACCAGAGGATTGACAAAATGGCTTCAGTGGTCAAGAAGAGGAGTTATACCCACCAAATACAGAGCCTTTTTCACCACTCCTTGGTCAAGATGATTGGTTTACACTAGTTGGAGGAGAAAGGAATCCCTTGGGAAGTTTTTATCTCACATGATGTATTTTCCAATCCAAACGCCTTCATTCAACAAAATTTTCCTTCCACTTCACATCCACCTACCTCCACTCCTCTTTCCTCTCCACATATGCCTTCTCCACAAAGAAACTCACCTCCTATCTCTTATCCTAATGCATCAAGTGAAGGAGCTGACAATAGCCCTAATGAGTAGAAAACAGATGACAATGGAGAGGAAAAGGACAATGAGGTAGAAACAGAGTTTAATGAGGAAAAGGAAGAGGATAATAGTGCTAAGAGAGAAGATGATGGCAATAGCCATGAAGAACAAAAAAATAGCAATGAGGAAGAGGCAGAATCTAATGAGGAGGACCAAGGGGATGATGATAGCATGGAAGATAGTGATGAAAATGAGGCAAAGACAGAAGACAATGAGGTAGAAACAAAGGTAGATGAAGAAAACAATGAAGAAGACAGCAGTGCTGAAGAAAAAGATGATTACAGCATAAGAAGATGATGATGACATGGAGGAGGATGAACATGTCAGCTAGGAAGAGAAAGAAAATGATGAATTTGAGCATGACAGTGAGCCCAATGACAGTGAAAATAGTGCTGAAATGAATGAAGACAATGGAAATGAAGAGATAGAGGGAGAGGATGAATAAATTGAAGACTAAGAGTAGAAAAATGACGAGGTTGAAACATAGTTTGAAAATGAAGACAATGACCAAGGAAATGGCACAAATGAGACAGTCAGTAATCAGCAAGGAAATAGTCATGACAGTCATGACAATTTTCATGACTGTCATGACACAAATCAACCTTTGAATGACCAAGGAACTCAAATTGACAATGCTGAAAGTGACAAAGAAGAAGACCTTAGTGGAGGACATAGCCAAAATGAGGCAAGTGAGGAGGGTAGTGATCAGTTTGAGAGCCAATATGACAGTGAAGAAAACAATGAGGAAAGAAATGACGACGATGAGGCTAAAGTTCAAGAAATCAGTGACCCAACAGAGCATGAAGTCACTCATGAGAGCTATGAAAAAGATGAAAAGGCTTGTGACTTCATCAAGGATCAAGGCACCCTCATCACTCCTCTCACATGCACCCACCACAGAGGAAAAAGAGATCTGTTTGCTGCCTCCAAAAGGCAAAGGGTCATCTCTTCTCCGGCTATCAAGCACAAAGACAAAGGCAAGGAAAATATGGAAAAATGTGAGCAACAGGTAAAGGTAAGGAGAAGCAAAAGGATCAAGAGGACTTCTCAGGGGCCTCAATTCATTGATCTAGATAGTGACAATGAGTTCAAGGAGATGAACGCTAGATTGCTTCTCTTGGAGAAAGATGCATAGCTTCAGGAGTGGGAAAGAGACTTTTAGATGGCACAATGTGTCATCCACTATTACAAAGAGGAGCATAAGCATTTCAAGGAGGTAAAGAGAGGCCTTGCCCTACAAAAGAAAATGACCAAGCATTATGCAAGGAAAAACATGCTTGCTTGTGCCAAACTGACGAAGGCCCTCATGGAGATAGAAGACCTAAAAAGAGCGAAAGTGCCTTGGAAATTTGGTTGAGGCTTCTCAACAAGTGTGCAAGACCTCTTGAGGGACCTCTCCACAAATTTTGAAGCAAGTTGGACAACTTTTTGTTTTTTCCGAATTTTGACCCCTTTATGCGCACCACCCTAGGTGCTATGCACAAATTTGGTGCATCCTCAGCTATAAAATTTTACATTTTTGGATTTCTCACATCACCAATAGTCTACTCACCAATTTTTAAATCATTTGGAGTATTTTTACCCCCTTAAAAGGTCAAAAAACATAAAAAATTTGACCTTTCTGCCTCATTTTCAGACCACGTGTTGCGCATAGAGTAGTGTTGGGAGATTTTATTTTTTGATAGGTAAATGGAATCCAATCAGCACAAATCAACCATTTCTGGAAAGTAGACTCATTAGGTTTTCCAACGAGCCATCATAGAGCCAAATCCAGTGTCAGGAAGGGGTCCAAAACTCAGCTGCAAGAGACCCTATTTTCTGCTGAAGTGGCGTTACGCACAAAGGCTACCTAGTGTGTTTTGGACCAAAAGTCAACAAAACACACTCATTTATTGCAAATAGATATTTTTGAGTTTTTTGAGGCAAATTAAGCTAGAATTAGGTGCAAATAGTTATTTTAGCATTTATTTCTTGGGATATTATGTGCCTTGGGCCTTGCATGGTCTCTTGGCCATAAATGATATTTATGATTATATTTGACATTTTCCTACCAAATTTAGGGTTTTAGTCCTCATTTTCTCCATAAATAGAGCATTAGGCCCCTATGTATTTTGTTGGAATTTGATGAGCTTGAAGAGCAATATACATGGTTTCATGAGCTTGGAGAAGAAATTGGTTTTGTGAAGTGGATGAATGGCTTGCTTGGCTTGATGATGGAGAAGCTTGTTTGCAGGATTCCATAGCTTGGTGAATGGTATTCCTAATTTTTCTATTGTTTCCTTTGTTATCATTGTGTAATGCTTCTTGGCTGATATAAAACAGAAAAGTATAGGTTGAGACATGCTCTTTGAGGCACCTCAGTCCTCCTGTTTGTCATAGCTTTGATGTTTTCTCTTTTGGCTATTTTAAGGAAATCTTGATTGCTCCTTAGGTCCACCAAAAATTGTTTTTGTTTCATGTATGGTTACAATGCTGGCTTACAAGTATTATTCATGGTATTCCATACTTATTTGAAGCTTTGAAAACCCTATCTTGAAGCCTTTCTGTGAAATATTGATTGTTAGGTTAAGTCAAAGAGGTCTCGTTTGATCTTTCCCTTTGTCCATGCCTAAAAAATTGTTTCATAATTCCCAATAACTTGATATATGTTTTTTAGGAGTTCCCTCTCCATAAATTGAGTTATTTTTATTGTCTTCTGTGTTTTCCCAAAATCTGAAGGTGAATTTATAAATTTAGAAGCTCTTATGCTTTCTATGTTTCACCAGAATGTTTCTCTTGGATGTTTATCAGTTTAGAGTATTGTTTATTGAGCTTAATGGTTTGCCCAACCTCATGAATTGTAACTTTAAAACTATAAATGTTTAATACCTCTCATTCTTTCCCAAACTTAATGTTCACTACACCTCATACATCACCTTAAGGATCCATTAACCTTGCTAAATCAACCCTGCAACACACGCTGTTTCATCATTTATACACTCTTGAATCCATAGCCCAATGGATTTGACATACTCTCACTCCACCTATTCCATTTGACCATCTTTCCCAACCAAAACAATCAAACAAATCCTACACCTAAATAACTAGCCTAAAATAAAAACCCTAGAGAAAAAAGAACGTATCCTTTGCACCCAAAAGAGAGATCCCTCTCTGAGTTCAGGAAGGTTAGGTCTGTGAAATCCAAAGCTTGGTTCCATGTTACCTAGTCATTTGGTCTACCAATCTGCCAAATCATGGGACACTAACATTTTAGCAATCACGGTGGGACCTTCTGAGTTAGTTTGTGCTTAAATATTCCTTAAAGGACTCAGAAGCCCTTGACTGATAGTATTTGGTGGTTTATCTGCCACCTCATTGCCACACTAACATTTTGGCGATCATGGTGGGACCTTCTGAGTTAGTGACAATCTAAGTAACCCTTAGGACTTCAGATGCCCTCATCAAATCATTAAGAAACACACACTTTCAGCCAAAGAGTAGACTCTATTTGTTTTATCACCCTAGCAAAATGATGAATCAGTTATAGGACACTCTCACAAACTTTAAGAGACTCAGAAAACCCCAAAACTCCTTTAGATTGGTTTCTTGTCAGTTATTGGTGGTGGACCATAAACATACATCCTTAAAACAGCAAAAAATATCCACCTGGCAACTCCATTAGCCTCCAGTAAGTCTATTTCTTCATTAGCACTCATTTGACTTCCTAGATTTGTTTCACACCAACCCTAAGAAGCTTATGAACCCATCCATATACTATAATAAGTACCAAGCATTAAGAGGCCAGCCTTTAGAAACAGTCCTAAATAGTTTCAACCTCTCTGAATTTTGAAAACTTGAAATCTAGCTTCACATAGGATCAGTACCAGATCTCATCCGAACCCAAACCCTCCCAACATAGGTAATGACCTAGAGAATATTTTGTGGCAAACTTATAGATCTGGAGACTTAACCACTATTAGGACCATCCATAGAACAAGCTCTGTACCTAAACACCTTACAGCTTTGCAATATCCCCAGTTTGACTTACACCATACCAGAAACCTCTTCAGAAATAGGTATCAAACCGATATTGGCCAAACTGACCTTGAACCCTTAGATTTATAGTAGAGTTCTAGTAGAGAAGCCTCTCCTTCCACACCACCTGACTTTCAGCTTCCCCATCACTTTAACTCTTTCCATACCAAATCTACTCAAAATTAGTTTGTTGGTCCAAATACTTCCACCACACCCATCCATACCACCATTGTGCAAACCACTCCACTTCATCATACACCCCCTTTCACAAACCCACCTCTTGTCAATCATCCATTAGATCCCATCACGGCATCTTGGTATGCACCTTTTTTCTTACCTCAACCCCTAGTACCATTACCAAATGACTATCAGTCCAAGATCCCTCATTTCACAGGGGTTGAATCCATCAATGCCCAAAAACATGTAGATAGAATCAATGATGCTTTTCATTACATGGAGATAGAGGAGGAAACCATTAAGATGAGAATATTTGCACAAAGCCTAGGAGGAGAGGCCAAAAAATGGTTCAAATCATTAATTCCTAATTCAATACATGACCTCCCTTCCCTCTACCAAACGTTTATAAACAAATGGGAAATCAAGAAAAATCCCCTCCAAATCCTGTCTGAATACAAAAATAATAAAATGAATGTAGGAGAAAGTGTGCAAGACTATTGCACCAGGTTTAATAATGTGTATAATGCCCTCCCACCTCACATGAAGCCCCCACAAGGCCTAGCACTGGTGAAATTCCTTGAAGGTTTTGACCCAGACATGACTTTCTAATTGAGAGAAAGAGACCCTGAAACCTTAGAAGAAATGCAAAAAGCAGCAATTAGTGCAAAGGTAAACTTAATTGAAAGGAGAGCTAGGTTGAAATAAAAAAGAAGAGTAACCTACAAAGATGAAACCATGCCCTCAACCTCCTCATCTGATTCTAAAATGGACAGCCTGATGAGAACTATGGAGAGGATGATTGAAAAGATAAACTTAAATGAAAAGACACTTCCAAGGGATAATCAAGCCAACTCCCAAAACCGAAATAGAACTCAAAACTTCAAAAGAGATACCCCTCAAATCAAACAAAGGGAAAATTACCAACAAATCAAACCTCCCTTTCAACAAAACTGTGTAGATGATGAAGAAGGAGAGATTATAGAACCTGAAGAAAACCATATAAATATAATAGGTTCTGATAATGAAGATGATGTTTTTCTCACCAAAGAAGAACAAAGCTTATTTTCATCAGATCAAATAAACACTAACTATGAGGATTCTGAAGACTACCGCTTGGGGTTTGAAAATGCCATCATGGAAATCCATAAGCAATATGATCTCAGGAGTAAAAAATACCTGGATTCAGCCAAGAAAGACCAAATAGATGCCGTTGTTTGGAAGTGCGTGAAAACACCTCTAAGAAAACAACAGAAAATGTCAACACTATAGTTAAGAAAGCTGAAGCAAACAAAGGAAAAATCAGCCAGCCAAACAATGACCTTAGCTGTCCTAGTACCTCCACCAGTTACCCTGAGAAAACCATTTTGTCTAAAACTACAAACCAAGATAAACAAATCAAGAATGTAGAAAATATCATGGTTGTTAAAGCTGATGTTAATATGTCCAGAACACTAGTGCCTTTCATTTTTGAGGGAGATATTGACAAAATCAAGATAAATATGCCCCTCACTGAACTGGTTACCCAACCCATATATAGGTCTCAGATGTTGAAGGTACTAAACATAGGAAATGATGCTGACACTTTACACTTGGTTGATGACACACCTGAATTGTTGTTTAGACCCAAAATAGAAGGAAAGTATAAGGAAGGAGCCATTCCCCCTTTCTATATCAGCCTAAACATACATGAAAAAATCCTACATAATTCCATGCTAGATTTTGGTGCCTCTCACAATCTCATGCCCTAAGTTGTGATGGAGAGATTAGGCCTAGAAATAACTAAACCTTAAAAATACCTATACCCCTTCGATTCCAGTAGGGTGAAATGTTTGGGCCTCATCAAGGACCTTTGTGTTAACCTGGCACAATACTAAGAGTCTAGTCATGGACATAGTAGTGGTAGATATTCCTCCCAAGTATGACATGCTCTTATCCAGATATTGGGGAGCAAAGCTTCAGGGGAATCTTCAACTATATATGTCCTATGAAACCATCCCTATTTTATATCAGACAAGGAGATTATACCGAGGGTCACATGTGAAGTATATGGTTAGTAGTCAGGACAGACCAGACAACACCCCTCTTTATTCTATTCACTCAGATCTTTATTCTTTCATATTATATGATGAAGTAGATACTGATGAGCAGCTATATGAAGTTGAAACACATCAAGACATATTACAACAACCAAACCAGTCTTTACATAGGGAACTCAGTATTCAGACCTATAGCAGCCTTGAACAAACACATCATGACAAAATCAAACTTGAATCTCTACAAACTAACAATGAAACCTCAAGACCAGTGGTCAGTTTGACATATAGATTAGGTTGCTCAAAGGGAGGACAGACATAAAAAGCACAACCCTTCCATTTTACCTATTCCAAAATTCTAATATGCCCTCACAAAACAAAAGTCTTAGGTGATCTGAGTCAAAGGAGTCTTATTTTCTTACCTTATCTAGACACCTCATTATCAGAGAGTATTTTTCCTCCAGAAAAGATGTTGACTCTCACTGATGTTGTCATCAATCCTAAAGGGAGGTCTGTTGAAAATGATATAGAGGGATACAATATAGGCAGCCTAAGAAGACCCAAGGTAATTAACTTATCCAAAGCCTTTCCATTACACACAAAAATTAAATACTTGAGGTTATGCAAGAAATACCAAGATGCTCTTGTTTATAGAAGTAAAATCTCAAAGCCCGATGACATAGATATTGTTCAAAAGAGGCCTTTTTCCAAGAAAAGCTATGAAACCTTTGGGAAAATTCTATTACTAACAAAGAAAACCAAAGGATACAAACTATGTATGGACTTTAGACACTTAGGTAGGACCTCCATGGAGTCCAAACACCCTTTTTCAAAGACAAATCATCCCATGCAAAAAATAAGAATTTCTAACAAGGTGAATTTGATTGGTAGCGTTTTAGGTTTTCATGAGATGATGCCACTTCAAATAAATCAACACAAATAAATTTTCAAAGTTCCTTGGGATGACTACATAATTGACCAATTTTTTCTTGAAATAAGAAATGTTGAAGACACCTTCCAAGAGGCCATGGCACCTATTACCAACTGTCTCACTATGATGTACATTGATGACCTTCTCATTTTTTTAGGAGCTGATGAAGAATGCCTTTTTCACCTGGACAATTTTTTTCACAGAAACAAGATTTGGAAACAAAACTCAAAGAAGGAATGTAATGGAGAACTTGGCATGCTTGAAAATTCTTGGCAGAAACCTTGTGCCATGCCCTCAAAAATAGATAGTCATGTTCCGTATCTGCAAGAACTAAATGAAAAAGGGTTGGTATTTGATCCTAGGGAAGACAGGGTAATCAAATACCATGGCCATTTAGAGTCTTAGTTAGAATTTTTCATACATTGTACATATCACTGTTTGATGAAAAGATATTGAGAGAAATCACAAAAAAATACAAAACAGAAAAATGGAAAAGAGGGTAGATTTGAAAAGAGGTAAAGCTCCATACCCAAAAAATAGAACTACTGAAAGTGTGTAAGTCTAAATACCACTACTAGTGCATAAAGGAGTCTTGTTTTAGTCATCTAGCCTAATCATGGCTGAAACCTGTTTTAAGTTTATTGTTGATAAGTTAGTGAAAGATAGTGGGCCAAATTATTCTAGCTTGACTTGTCAAAAGGTAGATTAGGGAAGAAAGATACTGGTTCCACATGCTTAAAACATAACCAAAGAGGAAAATAGGGATGAGTAACAAACAATGTATTCTAGCCTTGATTTTATAGTCTTATTTTGTACAAAAATAACATTTATGTGCAGCTTGTTTTCATACCAAAAATCCATGGTAAACCAGATTGCATAATCCTGATTTAGCCATGTTTTCAATTTCATGTTTGTAGCCTAGTGAATAAATCATGTCAAACAGTTTAACCTTAACAGTTGAATAGTATAGGTAGAGAATCAAAGGAGTTCATCAACCTAATCTGAGCTCTGGGAATAAATAAGGTAGAATTAGATAGTTTATTTTTATTTCAAAAAACAAAAAGATGTCAAGGTTGCTAGTCCAAATGCACCTAAAGAAGTAAAAATGTTAGGAAAGTAGGTTGGGTAGGTAGAGATGGGTTTGAGCTAATCATGTTTTTCAGATTATTTATATCATAAGCTTTAAGCAAACATGAGAAAGAGAAAGAGGTAAAAATATGCCCAATGGATGAGGCACTGGTCTCCATAAATCCAGAAATCTGAAGTTCTCGACACCTCCTGAAAAGGAGTTGCCCTCCCCAAGTGGAGCCACTGTTAGTCATCAATAATTTTTTTCCTTCATATATGACTAAATTATTTCCCTAGATTTCTAGAAAAAAAGTTCACAAACATTGTGAGTTCTAGAAATCTCACTACCTTCATCATCCTTAAAGATAAATTTTCACTATTTCATCTTTCCATCATGTCTAGCATTGCTTACCAGTCCCAGAAAACACATTAGTGGCTTATGTCACTCTTTTTGTCTATATGCTTTCACTTTTGGCCCAAATCCTCTGTTTTGTATGCCTAGAAAACCCCCCACTGCTACTAAGCCCACCAATCAAACAACTTTGTTGTGTATTCCAAAATACTCCCAAAAACTTATGGTCTCAAACTATCTTTGTAGACTCTTTAGATAAATCAAGTACATTGGATTTTGGATCTTCAATTCATTAGTTTATCATAAACTCTATCTAACACTTGATGTTCTCGAAACTCTAGGTATCATTCCAAAAACCAAGTCCAAGAAAGCCTCCACTAGGTCACCTAGGGTTTCACAAAGTCATAGGGTGGATTTAGTTCCCTACAAAATCTGTTTTTCCTGTCTGAAGAAAATACATTCAAAGAAGAAAAGGATAGGTGATCTTGTCCAAACTGATAAAAAGGTCATTCAAGGAAGGCTTGTGACCTAAAGCATAAATCTTGCAAGGGGACAACTCCCCTTTGCTCACATTTCTGCAAGAGGATCAAATAGCCATCAAAATAGCAATAGGTAAGGTAAAAGAGAAAATTATCATAAGAAGACAATTCATAGCAAGAAGAAAACAACAAGCATATGTTTGATGAAAATCAAGGTTTGTGACTATTTTGACCAAGAAGGAATTAGTATTAGGGTTACAAGGGCAAAGGCCACCTCAACTCCTTCAAGGGCACATTGAAGACTTTTAGAAATAATGAATGAGTTTGAGAAGTTTCAGAGAACTTAGAAGACAACACTATTTACTTTTTCCTAAGCAGCCCTAAAACCTAGGAGTGTGGGAGATGAACAAAAAATGGTCACATGGTAAAAAAGATCCTCCTTTATAACAATAGAGGGTTTCAGAGGTTTCAAGCTGCCCTCTATGGTTTTTCAAAGAGGCATTGACCCCACTTCACCAAAGGAACAAAAAGAGACAGAAATATCAGTTCAAGGTTTGACTTCTCAAAGAAAGGACACATGTTTGACTTGATTTTTCAAAGTGGGTTGAGGGCACATGTTTGAACTTGATGAAAGTTTTGTGAGTATAGAAAGAACACTAAGAGGCTTCTAGCAAAGAAAAGAACCATATTGTTTTCAAACAACCACCTACAGGACCAAAAAGAGCCAAGAAGATAGTAAGAAAAAGGAAAAGAGAAATAAACCTTATAAAGTGGGTTTTTACTCATAAATTCATTTTTCAAAAAGCTATAAAGCCTCCTTGGCCTCTTTCCCATCTCATTTATCATTGAAGAAAAGAAGAAAGCCGTTGAGAGAATTTTTAGAGGGTTTTGTGCGAGTTTGATAAAAAAGTTTAGGTGCTGCGCACCGAGGCTAGCGCTATGCACCTGGCCATTGGCGTTGTGCACAGAGGAGGCAATGACAATGTTATTTAAAACTACACTGCACACTGGGAGGGCAGCGCTATGCTCCTGAGTGGGCGCTACGCATAGGCACAGAACAGCCCGACTGCTGCCACACTCCTCCAACACTATGCTCCGACAGGTCCGACAAGCTCATTTCTAGCCCGACTCACCCACAGAAAACCACAAGTGCTGTGCACAGACATGGTAGCCCGACCCGAACTGAACGTGCAGTCCGGTGGCGCTACGCACCTAGGCAGGCACTACGCACAGACAAAACTTGGCCTAATTTGCTCAAAAAGGGCCAAAAATTTGAGTTTTTGCCTCCGAATCTCCTGCAATCAGTCAAGCAAGGTTGGTGGCTCTTTTCCTTACCTTCTGTTTTGGATCATTTGAAATATCCTTTTATTTTCGACTCTGAAAATATTAAAATAGAAAATTGTCAAAAATATGTTAAAGTATTATAAACTTTATAATACTTAAGCATAAAAAATTTCTTTCGTTATATTAAAATTGAAGGTTTAGATACTTCGAAATTTATGAAGCAGGTCCCCGAATTAAATTTTAAAGGTCGATCATTATATCAAGCGGGATGTGATGAAAGCTCATACTCTGATCGAAGGACTCAACCCGCGGGCACAACTAGCACACTAATTAAAAATAAGAGTGCCTCCACAGTTGACCGGGTTGACTGGAGGGGAAACACAGTTGTGCGATGGATATTGAATGCGGGGGGACAAGCCAAAATATTTCTTCATACCCCGAGACCCTCCGCAGTGACGAAAGGCGTTGAGTTGTTCACAGTTGTCCTCCACATAAGGTGAACCCAACGGTTTGTTGGTGCGTCATGTCAACATTTATTTTAAAAGGTCGTGCCACCTATTTAAGAAAAATTTTCATTTTCTCAAAGTCATTTTGGATTAAGTTAATGTTTGAGAGTAATTTGTGCTACGTCTTGTTCATTTTTCCATCACCCTATTAAAATTTAGCCACCTTGCAAGTCATTGGCTATCATATTCTTGAATTATGGCCAAACACTTATCTCCGTCTGGTTCTGCTAGTCATATCCCTCTCATGGATACCAAGAGGGATATCCAAGACACTAATTGTTCCCTGGTCCATCTTCCATTTTACTAGCAAGTCCTCTTGAATGACAAAGCTTCTCCAGTATATGCTGCCATGGCCAAGTCTGGTTTGTTGTCTGCATGTATCCCTAAAACTCTTATTTTTCCTGAATTGATATCCTGGATGGTTTCTGTTATGTATCCTGGCAAATTTTATGTGATGAATTGTTAGGGAGAAAATATTCTGCAAGTGTCTGCCCTGTTAATCCGTCAAGCCCTTTGTTACCCCAAGTTAGAGTCATGTGTTCAATTCTCAGATGAATCTTTGGTAGCATGTTATGATAATCTTGCAGGTGAAGAATTCTCAAATTGTTTGTTTTCTAAAGCCCAACACACAGCAATTTCAGCCTGAAAACAAGAGTTTTCCTATGGAGGTTTTTGATACTAAGATTCAGCCAGTACTGAGAAGCATTGCTAAAATTCTGGGCAAAGATGATGACATTATGGTGGATAAAATGATGTTAGGGATGTTTTCCATGATTATGAAGCCAGGAATGGTGCTAGATATTCCATCCTATTGGCAGTAAGCAGTAAATTCACAACTGATGAGTCTTTCATTAACATGTTCTTTCATATTTCCTTCATTAATCATTTATTGGTTCTTATAAAAAAATGTGGAGGAATTTATGCATCTAGGTCTGAATATCATGGATGTGAATAAGAAGAGGCAATTTGTAGTTTTATGTATAGATATATTAAGGAGAGAACAAAATGAAAATGGACTATTTGATTTTGCCAGTTATTTCATGTCAAGTGAATATAAGGTTTTGAATGGAGTTTCTCCCCCTTGTTTTTTACCCAAAGCTCAAGAATTCTTGCATTTAGGAGCAAATTGTAAGTTTGGAGATTGGTTTGTGTTTGAGGATTATTTAGATATTAGGTTATATGGAGCAGGGGTTGAGCCTTATAGACTTCCAGTATTTGTTCCCATGAGGCTATTTGCCTTGGAGTTCATTCAACAAAGTCTGAATGTTCATCAAGTACGTTTTGTACCCATGAAAAAGGGACATATGTTTAAACTACCCATGAATGTAGTTCCTTTCCTTGTTAATATGAGACAAGCATTTGAAGAAGTTACTAAAATGCTAGATGAGATGCATTTGCTACTAGGAGAAAGTTGGACTTATGACCCACACAGTGTAATTTCCAATAGAAGAATCGAGAATGGGTATTCAACTTTCATTCATGAAAGTAGGCCAGATTTAGAAAAAATAGCTAGTAGAGGTGTAGTGAGTTCAACAGGTTCAAATATTCAGACTCCTACTATTTCAGAAAAGTCTAATAAAATAAGTAAAGAAACAGTAATTGACTTAGAAGATGAAGAGCAAGGAGTTGAGAAAAGGAAAAAGTTTAATCAAGAAAATGCATATAGTCAACCTGGTTACTCTCTACAGCTGGGAGAGAACAAAATGTTCCTGCTTCACCCAGAAGACATGAGACTTCTCATGAACAAGTACCTCTGATCAAACAAATGTTTTCCCAAATTGCAGAAAGGAATCAGAAGATGAAAACCAACATGGAAGCCCACGTTGAATATCAAATTGCTCCAGATCAAACAAGGCTTTTGACTACCATGGATCTTGAGAAAGATCAATTCATAATTTTCTTGTCACATCCTACTGACATGTCAATTGGTTCCTCTAGTAATTTGAATACTGTAAATATAACTGTAGATGTGAAGAAAATCCCATTGTTGGATAAGATGAACTTACATATGCAGACATGTCAATTGATTGTAAATGACCTTACGAAGACTAATGCAATGGGAATGAAAGCAAAGAATATGCTTGGGAAAGTCATTAAATAGTTAAAGTTAGAAAAATCAAACTCTAGGGCTTTAACCATTCAGAATGAGGAACTAAAGAAGATCATAGTAAAGATTGGAGTAGACCCTAATGATAGGATTGCAGTGTAGAAGCTTCTACAAAGTGCTGAAGCAGAGATATATCCTTTCAAGAATAAGCTAAAATTACCTACAAGGGAGCATTCAATGGCTGTAGAGGTTGCATAGGTAGAGAATGAGAAAGAAAAGTTGCTACAACAGTTGATGCAAAAGGAGGAGGAACTCTCCAAAATAAAACAAACTGCAATATCACTACAAAATCATATTGATAGTCATACTTGTACTTTTTTTTTTCCCTTCAGGTAACAAATATCCTCAAGCACAAATTTCTCAGTTGAATACTGAATTGTAGATGGAAGACCTAGAGACTGCATTGAAGATTATTCAAGCTGCAGAAAATGAAGCTAGTAAATACAAAATGGACAGTCAGAATGCCAATGCTGAGATCAAAATCCTTAAAGAGAAATTGAAAGGGAACACATCTTTAATACAGGTAAAAGATATCATTTGGAATGATATCATTTCTGAAATGAAGTCAACTTGGGACTTCTTGATGGTGGTTGCAGAAGAAAGGAGTCTTATCAGAGAATTTGAAGAATAAGTAATGGCACATAGACAAAAGACAATTAATAGGGCTATTTGGGAAAAAATATTAATTGATTTCATTAATTCCAAAACAGACCAAGAATTGGAGGAAAATGAGATTAAGGATAGAATATTATATGCAGTAGAGATTAATAAGATGATTTTCAAGAATGATTATAGGAAATCCACATAAAAGAGGTTGATTGAAATCAAAGAAGCAGTAAGTCAGTTTGATAAATCATTGGAAAAATCAACAAGAGCAGGTTTACCTTCATGCTGGGCAATAGGGGGAGGTCTATTGTCATGGGATTATTATGAAAACTTACTGGTATTAACAAAAAAAAAAGTTGATAATACACATGAAAAGACTCAGGTACTCAAGGGTGCAACAATGATCAACTTTCTTCTGAGACATTTTCAGCTGCTGTGGCTGGTAAAAAATCTATTTACAGAAAGACCAACTTACAACCGAATTACTGCTTTTAGGTTAGAGTATCACAATATGATACACTCACCCAGGACAAGAGTAGAGATATGGAAGAAATGTAGAGCCTAGACCATAGAATTGCCAAAGGATCCTTCAACTTCAAAGAAATACAAATCAGAAGCTGATATGGGAAATGTAGTAGCATCATCAGCTATTCATATTCAACATATAGATTAGGGTGTTAATTTTTATGCTATTATAATCTTTCAGAGATGATGTAAATGTAATAAGACTTTTTGGGAGTATGTAAAAGATAATCTTCCAAAAATCCTCATGAGTTGAGGTAGTTAGGATCAGTTATAGCAGTTTCAAACTGATTTTTATTGTATTTAATGTAACAATTCATAGGAAGGAGGGTTCCGAGTTTTGGACCTTCAGACTATAATTTTTGTACTCAAAGTTTTCAAAGATTAATGAATGAGAAGCAAGTTTCTAGAATATGTGTATGTTGATATGTGTTCAATTTTTCATTATGTGTTTTCCATCTTTGAATAAAACGAAGTAATGAGCAGCAAGTCTCTTTTTACCTATGTAAGCAAGAGTTAAAATCCTTAATTGACGCTCATTTGTTTTAAATATTTCTTTCATATAATTCTTCTGGGGTTTGCGATGATATATTTTGTGTAACAACATACTAGTTTGAACTTCCTTCTTTATTTTTCTTCCGGTCATTTCATTCAACATAAGCAAAAGACATCATTATGATATGTTCATTATATTTTATATTTGAGGTTTTAATGATAAATACTTGAGGGTCATTAAATAGAGACAAATAATTTTGTGACGTAATCATACAAATGGCTTAAGCACTTATTCCTTATCACAGCTAAGGGATTGTCTCTTAAGGTACAACACCTTCCAAGTAGTCATTTTCATAAGCAAGAAGGTGTTTAGAGGCCTAATGTGGCCAAACCCTAATCTCCATAAAAATCAACTTATTGACTTGTTAGGGCAGACTTTGCAATTTTAAGAGTTGTCATAGGGGTAAAGATACTTAGTGCAAACAAACCTCCTCCTAAAACTCTGAATTTGTCCTAGACATACTTCATTTGGCCCTCATCTGCAAAAATTTTCCCTCATTTCATTCATTACCCTCTCTAGACCTAAAAAATCTCAAACAAGCTAAATCCTTCTGCACTAAACCAGTCACCATGTCTGAAGAAGAAATTCATACCAATAGTGATGAAGGCCAAAAGCCTACTAAGCCAAAAAACAAGGGAGGAAGGGTTAATAGGTTTGAGTCCTTAGACACCATTCAAATTACTTCCTCTCCCATGATCCTCGCATGTTTCAAGATGTTAGGTGTTATCAGTTTTGTGAGAAGACTAAACAAGTCCAAATCCACTCAGACGTGACTAGGTTGTTCATCGTCAACTTACAAAACCACCAAGTCAACCTTGCGGGAGTGAATTTTGAACTCTCATATGAATCCATTGCTAAAGCCACAAGAATACCAGATATTGGTGAGATATGGTTTAAATAGAATAAATTGGACTTGAGCTATTATGAGCCCTACCTCAAACCTAGCTGTCAACAAGGTTGCAAGGTTGTTTTCCCCTTCTCCCACCTACTAGAGAGGTATGCCCTATTGATGAGGCAGATTATCAAGTACTTCACCTGTGAGGGGAGGTACTCCAGGGTTTATTCTTATCACATAAGGCTTCTAATGCACTTCACCAGGGTTAAATTGTTGAACCTACCATACTATCTATATCGGAGCATTGAAAAAATGGCTTCAGTGATCAATAAGAGGAGTTATTCCCACAAAATGCAGAGCCTTTTTCACCACTCCTTAGTCAATATGATTGTTTTACACCAGCTGGAGGAGCAAGGAATCCCTTGGGAAGTTTTTATCTCACATGATGTATTTTCCAATCCCCAAGCCTTCATTAAGAAAAATTTTCTGTCCACTTCACATCCACCTACCTCCACTCCTCTTTCCTCTCCACATATGCCTTCTCCACAAAGAAAATCAACTCCTATCTCTCCTCCTAATGCATCAATTGAAGGAGCTGACATTAGCCCTAATTAGGAGCAAACATATGACAATGGAGAGGAAAAGGATAGTGAGGTAGAAACATATTTTAATGAGGAAAAGGAAGAGGAAAGCAGTGCTAAGGGAGAATATTATGGCAAAAGCCATGAAGAAAAAACAAATAGTGTTGAGGAAGAGGCAGAATCTAATGAGGAGGACCAAGAGGATGATGATAGCATGGAAGATAGTGATGAAAATTAGGCAAATGCAGAAGACAGTGAGGTAGAAATAGAGGTAGATGAAAAAAACAATGAAGAAGGCAACAGTGTTGAAGAAAAAGATGATGAAAATAGTAATAAACAAGAAGAAGATGATGACATGGAGGAGGAGGATGAACATGTCAGCCATGAAGAGAAAGACAAAGATGAATTTGAGCATGATAGCGAGCCCAATGATAGTGAAAAGAGTGCTAAAATGAATGAAGACAATGGAAATGAAGAGACAGAGGGAGAGGATGAAGAAATTGAAGACCAAGAGCAAACAAATGATGAGGCTGAAATAGAGTTTGAAAATGAAGACAGTGACCAAGGAAATGGTACAAATGAGACAGTTAGTAATCAGTAAGGAAATAGTCATGAAATTCATGACAACTGTCATGACTTTCATGACACAAATCAGCCTATGAATGACCAAGGAACTCAAAGTGACAGTGCTGAAAGTGACAGAGAAGAATACCTTAGTGAAGGACAAAGCCAAAATGAGGAAAGTGAGGAGGGTAGTGATCAGTTTGAGAGCCAAGATGATAGTGAAGAAAACAGTGAGGAAAGAAATGATGATCATGAGGATAAAGGTCAAGAAATCAGTGACCCAACGGAGCATGAAGTCACTCATGAGAGCCATGACAAAGATGAAAAGGCTTATGACATCATCAAGGATTAAGGCACCCTCATCACTCCTCTCACATGCACCTACCACAAAGAAAAAAGAGATGTGTTTCTTGCCTAAAAAAGGCAAAGGGCCATATATCCTCTAGCTATCAAGCACAAAGACAAAGTAAAGGAAAATATGGACAAAGGTGAGGAATAGGTAAAGGTAAGGAGAAGAAAAAGGATCAAGAGGACTTCTCAAGGGCCTCAATTCATTGATCTAGATAGTGATAATGAGGACAAGGAGATGAACACTAGATTGCTTCTCTTGGAGAAAGATGCACAACTTCAGGAGTGGGAAAGATACTTTGAGATGGCACAACATGCTATCCACTATTACAAAGAGGAGCATAAGCATTTCAATGAGGCAAAGAGAGGCCTTGCCCTACAAAAGAAAATGACCAAGCATTATGCAAGGAAAAAAAAACTTTCTTGTGCGAAACTGAGGAAGGTCCTCATGGAGCTAGAAGACCTAAAAAGAGCCAAAGTGCAGGAAAGCCTTAGAATTTTGGCTGAGGCTTCTCAAAAGGTGTCCAAGATTTCTTGAGGGACCTCTCCACAAATTTTTAGGAAAATTGGACAACTTTTTGTTTTTCCAAATTTTGACCCTTATGTGCGCAACACCCTAGGAGACATGCACAAATTTGGTGCATCCTCAGCTCAAAAAGTTTTCATTTTTGGATGTCTCACATCACCAGCAGTCTTGCACCAATTTTCAGATCATTTGGAGCATTTTTACCTCCTCAAAAGGTCAAAAAACATCAAAAGTTTGACCTTTCTGCCTCATTTTCAGACCAAGCGCTGCGTACAGAGTAGTGTTGGGAGATTTGATTTTTTAACCGGTAAATGGCATCCACTCAGCACAACTCAAGAATTTCTAGAAATTAGATGCATCAATCTTTCCAAAGAGCCATCACAGAGACAAATATGGTGTCGGGAAGGGTTCCAAAACTTAGTTGCAAGAGACCCTATTTTCTGTTGAAGTGGTGCTACGAATAGAGGCTGCCTAGTGTGTTTTGGACCAAAAGTCAGCAAAACACACTCATTTATTTCAAATAGTTATTTTTGAGTTTTTTGAGGCAAATTAAGCTAGAATTAGGAGCAAATAGTTATTTTAGCATTTATTTCTTGGGATATTATGTGCCTTGGGCCTTGCATGGTCTCTTGGCCATTAATGATACTTATGACTATATTTGACATTTTCCTACCACATTTAGGGTTTTACTCCTCATTTGATCCATAAATAGAGCATGAGGCCCCTATGTATTTTGTTGGCATTTGATGAGCTTGAAGAGAAATATACATGGTTTTATGAGCTTGAAGAAGAAATTGGTTTTGTGAAGTGGATGAATGGCTTGCTTGGCTTGATGATGGAGAAGCTTGTTTGTAGGATTCCATAGCTTGGTGAATGGTGATGTCTTCCTAATTTGTCTATTGTTTCCTTTTTTATCATTATGTTTCATGCTTCTTGGCTGCTATAAAACATAAAATTATATGTTGAGACATTTTCTTTGAGGCACCTCAATCCTCCTGTTTGTCATAGCTTTGATGTTTTCTCTTTTGGCCATCTTAAGGAACTCTTGATTGCTCCTTAGGTCCACCAAAAATTGTTTTTGTTTCATGTATGGTTAATATGCTAGCTTACAAGTATGATTCATGGTATGCCCTGCTTATTTGAAGCTTTGAAAACCCTATCTTGAAGCCTTTCTATGAAATATTGATTGTTAGGTTAAGTCAAAGAGGTATCGTTCGATCTTGCCCTTTGGCCATGCCTACAAACTTGTTTCAGAGTTCCCTATAACTTGATCTATGTTGTTTCGAAGTTCCCTCTCCATAAATTGAGTTATTTTTATTGTCTTATGTGTTTTCCCAAAATATGAAGGTGAATTTATAAAGTTAGAAGCTCTTATGCTTTCTATGTACCAGAATGTTTCTCTTGGATGTTTATTAGTTTAGAGTATTGTTTATTGAGCTTAATGGTTTTCCCTACCTCATGGATTGTAACTTTAAAACTATATATGTTTAAGACCTCTCAGTCTTTCCCAAACTTAATTTTCACTACACCTCATACATCACCTTAAGGATCCATTAACCTTGCTAAATAGGCCCTGCAACACACTCTCTTTCATCATTTAGACACTCTTGAATTTCACTTGACTCCATAGCCCAATGGATTTGACATACTCTCACTCCACCTATTCCATTTGACCATATTTCCAAACCAAAAAAATCAAACAAACCCTACACCTAAATAACTAGCCTAAAATCAAAACCCGAGAGTAAAAAGAACATATCCTTTGCACCCAAAAGAGAGATCCCTCTCTGAGTCCAGGAAGGCTAGGTCCTCGGAGTCCAAAGCTTGGTTCCATGTTACCCTGTCATTTGGTCTACCAATTTGCCAAATCACGGGACACTAACAAGGCAAAATATGATGACGTCATCGGACTTATGTGTGAAACCCTCCATCAGGGCATACACCATATGCATGTCTACCTCAATTCCCAGTTAGTAGTGTCGCAGTTGAGACAAGAGATACACATCTGTTTAGAAAATATTTGCGTGCCAAAAGATTAAGTAGACAATTTGAATATATCTGTTACACCATTTTTTGGTCATCTAACCTATTATCATTAGATGGACCCAAGTACACCATGGAGCGGTTTTACCTAGTAGCTGCTTTCCTATTTTAAAATGGAAACCCCAAAGGGAAATATTAAACAAACCCATATTTGTTTGATTTTCCTCATGGAATAATTAATTAAACCATAATTTAATTATTATTCCCACAGTATGTTAACCAAAATCAAAGAATAATTGGGCTCTTTATTTATCATTTGGCCTAATAGGAATAATTATTTAAACCTAATTTAGATGATATTCCTTGTTAAATATGACCAAATCACTCACAAATAATTAAATAAATCACTATTTATTTAATTATCTTTCAACCACTTCCTTAAATAATTAAATAAATCATTATTTATTTGATTATCTTCTAACAGCTTCCTTAAAAAGATAAATAAATCATTTATTTATTTATTTTTGACAAATTAAGGGATTTGACCCAAGTCAAATACCTTTTCCCTTCAACAAATATAATAAAATATTCCATAAAAAGTGGATCTAGATCTGGTTAACCCATGCACCAAGATCTAGAATGACCCAATATTTTGTTATAAATAGGAGGGTTTTTCCTACCATTCTTCACCTTTTGTTGCCTATTAGATCACTCTAGATCTATACACTTGGTCACATATCTCCATCATTTGCTCCCATTGAGATCTACTCTTTGCATTGGGTTTTCTGCATCAACTAGAGAGAGAAATCTTAGATCCGAAGTGCTGAGGACTTCCAAGAACCCATCCCACTGAGGGGAATTGGATACTCCTTCTGGTTTTCCTCACAGGTGCCCCATTAATACAAAAATTCTTTCAAAAATTGGTCTTGTCTCGTCTATTGGTATATGGAGCAAACCCTTGTTTTTACTGCTTAATGTCTTTCCATACATAGATCTGGTATTTTGCAGCTATTTTCTTGTCTAACTAACCGTAGATCTGAAGATATTGGCAGCCACTTTTGTTGTTAGGGCTATTAGTTATGCGTAGCTAAAGTGGTCCTTTTTCGTACACTTCGACAAAGGATTCATACTAACAATATCACATTTACACATATACCAAGGAGTCAAAACCAAACAACTGATCACATAGCTAACAATATCCTAAACTGGAATGCATCTTGAATAAACCATCATACATAAAACCAAAAATATAGATATCCATCAGCATAACATAATACATAAACCGAAACAAATGATACATCATGTAGAGCCGCAAAAAAATATCTCTCATATATATATATATATATATATATATATATCACAATGTGTATATTTGAGTACAAAAATAGTGTCGCTGGTCCAACTGCCAGCCCAAAGATACAAAATTCGTCAAAAATAAGGGAAGCATCCTCATAACAGGTGCTTTCCCTGTGTACAAAAATACTCTAGGGGGGTGCCCCCTCAAGAGGGGCACCTGGACCCACCACTGCTCCTAGTACCACCACTAGAGCCACCTCCGCAACAGCGATTGCCACCCGACGTAGAGTGGGCCGATAGTCCCTTTCACGGGCCATCACAGTCTCTCACTAGAACTCCTCAAAGTCATCCATGAAACCTTGAGCAGGCATCCCCTGGGTCAAGCTGTCCACTTGACCCCAGAAATCCTCAAGAACTGACACCTGAGATGTCAGTTCCGTAATGTGAGCCTCTGCCATATCTGCGCGAGCCACTATCGCGCCAGCATGAGCTCGCTCGGCCACAACCTATCTAGAAATCGAGGTGCTACCCTCCCTAGAAGGGCCAACATCACCACTAGGTCTGCCAGCACTACCACCTGGTCCACCTGCATCACCTCCTCCCTGACCACCCCTAGGTTTCTGTGGAGGATCGTGGCCCACCAGCCGAGCCACGGGGCAACCCACCTTGCCAACATCTGCACGAGTAACCAAAATGATGTCAGTGTCACTAGAAAAATACATAAGTGCATACATACTCAATTAAATGCAGAAAACATACAAAACATACTTGCTGGCCCCCAAACATAACCATAAGGGAGACCCATGTCTGGATCGCCCTGAACGTCCATTCCCACATACGGGTATGGCAAAAACATCTGTGGATTGGCCTCAAACTAGGCCTCTGTCGTGGTATTCCAATAATGCCCCACCATGCCACCACCGCCTTGCGGCATCACCGGAGCCCACCTCCTCATACGAGGCTCCCATGCCCCCCCGGAGGCACCGCCACTACTAGCCTTAGCAACAATAGCCTCTCATATATGATGCTGCACAAAATACTAGCATACACAAATGAATTAGATCCACGTTGGACCTTGTTCAGCTGCGACAACATCCCATCAAAACATAAACGGGAAAAGTCAAAAAAATGCCCGGACCTTAGTTAGCGCAAAACTCCAACCTGTGGGCCAGATGCCTGATGCGGAGCAAATGACCCCGCCAGTCATACAATCACCTCCAGAGCACACCGATCGATCAAATCTATAGCTGATGCAATGCTGATGCATTCCTATGTAAGAGGTGCCCCACCACAGTGGAATCTCCGGAATCTCTCCAAGTCCACCCTGCCGGAAGGGAGTGGATACCTCAGTGCCTCACCCTAAGGCAGCAACCCAGTCACAAAGTGAACATCTATCTTAGGACGGATAACCAGATGTGTCCCCTGCAACACGAACATGTTGCGCCTCCTGTGCCAATTCTGGATAATGTACCGTAGTAATCAGTCCTGCAACTGAAGAAGCTCGTTCTCTGCAAACTTTAGGAGGCCCCATAGAGCCAACTGATGATGCTCCCCAGCATCAGTAGCCAACTCAGCATGAAGATCGGGCCAATCCCTCTCCCGCTACAATAGTCTGTCATCAAAATGGGTACCCATCAGTGTAGAGAAAAATCCCAAAAACAAAAAGTAGACAAAAACCAAAATATTTTGTCATCTCAGCCTTGTGCACCTGTATTTTACACAGGCACGCTAAAACACTTGAGCTTCAATATTCCAAGCTAGTAGCTTCTTTCATCCATCAAAGAGCTACACATTAGGATAAATCCTTCACCCAACCTTCAGTTGTCAAGATCTTGTTATGACTTCCTCTGAAGGGTTACTTTGGGCTATCAACACACTACCCTCCACCAGTCCAATGATGCCATATACTCCACTTTGAAATATGCTACTAGGATAGGCTTTCATCCACCAAGATAAGCCCTCCAAATTTCTTCCATAGGCTGCTATAAATTTTGTCCACACATGGACACCATCCCTTGCATAAAATAAACAACCAACCATCCATACATACCTTAGTTTGTTGGTATGTTCATTGTTGCATGTTCTACTCCCAGTTAGGGCTAATAACCCACTACTACAACCCTCTATTCTCCCTTTAGAACCACTCAATTTCAACTTAGCTCCAATATGCTCCTGTGGTGAAGTGTTGTGTTCTAGGAAGAGGTTATCCTGAGATTGGGCCTTCCAGCCCTCTACAAATGTCATTTCACTCCTCCACACTGTTGTTTAGGCCCGTGACATCCTACAACATCCTTAAACAACCCTTACAACACTTCAAGATGACCATACTACCTCGTTGTAGTAAACAAAGCCTTCTTCCACCAATCTACACCCAAAACAGGCATAATCACTCCTCTTTGTAATGTGGCTCCTTTCCTACAGTAACTTGGACCAGTACTAAGCCAAAAGGCACATCATAATCACATAAAATGTACCACACTATCCTTTTTTACATATGTGGATGCCTTAGAGAAGTATGGAGGTGATTTGATGCACTTGGATGGATAAAAATGAATCACATCACCTTTCATTTATACACTTTAGAAGGGCTCAAAGAATTAGTGAAGGGACGTGTCTTTTAGACCAATTTGACTCAAGCTTACATGACTTGACTATCCACAAAATAATTTTCAACTTCAAAAATTCATAACTCATATTCTACATCTTGGATTTCAATTATTCTTGTTGTGTTGGTGTAATGTTCCTAAATTAGCATACAGCTAATAGGAATATTAATTTTTTATTTTTGCATTTAGTAGATGAATAAATGGGGGAAAGAGACCCATACTTATCTTGTATTAGCATAAAAGCCCTCTTGGTATGAAAAGGGAACATACTAGTAGTTGGATTCTGCACTTTCCATGTATGAACAGGAAGAGAATCATGTTGATTCAGTCAATTTGACTAAGTCAACAACGCAGTATGGAGGAGTAGCCTGGATGGAGCTACAACGCAGTTTTGGAGGGAAAGTGATCATGTGATGTTGGAAACCCTAATGGGTGGGACCCAAGATGAGGAGGCTCACAAACATTATAAGGAGGAATATGGTAGAAATTTGAGGTTAGATTATTGATTATTGATTTTGGTTTGCTTAGACTACTGAGCTTTCTTCAGCTGTTGAGTTGAGTATGCAGTGTTGTTTAGCACAAGGCATTCCTACTTAGGGACCTTAGGGATTCCTTCTCCTTCCCTAAGAGCCTCTTGGAGGAGAATTGTACTTCATTTTTCCACATTCAGGCTTGAGGCCTAGCATCCTCCTTCAGCTACAATGTTATTCTTGTAGCAGGAAACGTTGTGTTGTAGGGTGTTGCAGTGGAGAGATCACAACACCACTTCTGAGCTTATCTTTCAGAGGAGGGAGCTTCCCTTTCTTTGAAAGATCTGTGAGGAAGGTCTTGGAGCATATTTTACATCTTGGCATGTGGCCAAAACATTTCCCATCTTCTACAATGCATTAATTTGTAGAAACTGCGTCCTTTTTCAGAGTGTTGAAGTAGCAGGGTTTGAACCCTTGCTTTTGAGCTCATTCCTTGGAGGAAGGGCCAACCTTTCTCCCAGGAGGCTTTTTACATCATTCTTCTTTAGTTCCTTGTATTATTCAGCCAATTTATGCATATTTTTAGTATAACTGTGTTGTTTCAGATCTAGATCTGCATACTTTGTCATTTTATACATGATGTACTTTCATGAGGCCCTTGCCGGGTTGTCTTTTACTGTATAACAAGGGTTGAATCTCCATTTTTCTTCATTCTTGCTTAATAAAAACTCCAGATATGTTGAGGACCATTATTTTTTGTGGAAACCCTCACTGAATCATGTTTTCCCTTTCTTTAGTCATTTTGTATGCTAAAAGTCATGGGGTTTGGGCCTTTTTGAGCCATATCGGGACCGGGAGACCTATTTAACTTAGCTAGAGTGAATTTTTTTTTATCCCATTTGGTATATAAGTCCCATATGACATACTATAAGGGATACCACCATTATTTTCCTCTGTTATTATGCACATAGCTGGGAATAACATTTTTGGGGCTTATTTTGTTGCTTTTCCCTAACTTTTGGATCATAAAATGAAGTATAAGTTGTTGTTGTAGCTTTAATTGATGGCTATATGTTTTTAACACATCATATGAACTATCTAAAACTTTGGAACATCTTAATATGTTCTTATTGTTGTAGAAATTCCCTATTTTGGGATATTACAGTTGGATTCTCCTCACCATCCTCCATCATGTCCATCCATCACATGCATAAAATTATTTATGTTTTTTTCCAAAACATTGATGGGTTCAAAGCCCCAAAATTGGGTTCCAAGCCCATTAGTGACTCTTGCGGTGCTCCAGCTTCCAAACAATGAACCCTAGGGTTTGGAGTACCTCCCAAGCTTCTAAAAAATCAACACTCCCTCTTAGCAAGGGAGGTACTTCCAAGACTAGGAAGTAAATTGTCATCACCATCACTACTCGTAACACTCACCAACTATTGGTGATCACCAATACAACAATACTTGTATCGTGAACTATGCCTCTCTCAGAAGTGTTGTTGTCACTGGAAGCATCCTACTTATTCTTCTTTTCGTGAATCACTTTACAATATCTCCATGAATCCTTCTTGGAAATTGTAGGATCACCCTTGCTCCCCACTAACCATGCACTCTTCCTAGGCTGAAAAGTCTCCCAATGAACCTACAAACTCCTGCTATAACTCAACTCCCTTTGAGACTTTGGAACCTAGACCTTCTTCTCGGGAACCTATACCTGCCCCTCTAAAGCCTACACTTACACCTACTTCTCTAGAACATGCATTTTCTCATGCTTCTTCTTTCCATGATCCATAGGCTTTCCCTTCAGCCTATATAGACCACGCTCTCTAACTTTAAGCATAATACCATCAGAGCTAGAGCCTCTAGGCCTAATTATTTCCTTCCCATCCTAGAATAAGACCTCAAACCCCTTCTTCTCAATCATTGAAATGAATATCATGCTATATCTGAGTCATGGTACATGTAGTACATCTTAGACCCACATCACTCGTCCTGTCTCCATCCCAAATGACACAATTCATGATCCTCAAATCTCCTTCTGACTCTTGTCATCTAACACCATGTGAAACTTCGAGTCCCATTCATCCAGAGTCTCAAAAATGTCCTGTGACCCTGTCATATGTTTTGTCTCACCACTGTCCATGTATCATCCATCCTCATTGATAGTACCCTATGAGAAGTGAGAGATCATAACAAATTCCTCCTCCTTCAATATCCTGGTGAGAGCATCTATCTTAGTAGAAGTGGAAACATCGATGATCTGCTTCCCTTTGTTCTTCTCGTCATCTCCCTTCTTCTTCATCAGACATCTCGACGTAAAATGAACCATCTCACCACAATGTGAACAATTTACTTTACTCAAGTCCTTCTTCTGCTTACTCTTCATTCATGTTGCAAGTGCCATGTCATCATCTGCCCTCTTATTTGGATGAAGATCCTCGTCTTGCAACTCTTCCTGAATGAAGTCATTCCACAACCAATTCTAGTCTAGCAACTTGTATCTAGAAATGATCTCTTTTCTGAAGGGCTTCCATTCTGGAGTAAAACCTTTCAAGGATATCCCCACCATATCATTCTTTGAAATAGTCAAATTGACGGCAACAAGCTCATCTTTTACCTAAGACAATCTCATTAGATACAAATTCACTCCTTCACCCTGCAACATCTTGGTGGACTTCAACTTATCCTCCAATACCAGTACTCAGTTCTCGTTATTATTTTGGAAAAAATTATGAAGAGCCATCCACATCTCATGTGCAGTTTTCTTCACATATAAATGAAGTATTAGGGGATCCTTCACACCATCAAGGATGATAAATCTCACCCTTGCATCCAAATCCTCATACACTTCCAGCTCCTTTGGGTCGGTTGTCTTCTTGGTGTATTTATTGGTAAACTCCCAGATATTATTGACCTGCAAAATCAACTTGATCCTTTCCTTCCATGGACTATAGTTGGACAACCCCTCCAACCTGTCCTCATATCGGACACTGGCCAACAACTTCGACATTGTAGTGAACCCTTCACCTATATTGTGACCAACTCCATCTTAAGTTGTACTTCACTATGCACTTTAACACCCTCTAATACTATGTTGAATTTCCATGATTTTGGGTCTAGGATAGAATCTTAGAATCTCTTACAATATCAAACCAAGAATCTCAGCAAAGCTACTTTGCACAGCAGAACAATATAAAGCAGTAAATCACACATGCACAAGTATAGACAAATTTTTACAAAATATTGTACAAATATATAGAACAACCCAATCTTCGTTATATTAAACAAAATAAATAATAAAAAAGTCTAGGGATCCCATACAAGGGATAATGGCCCTCAATTATCCACAAGTACAGGAATACAAGATACACTGACAATCTCGTTGCAGCCTTTATGTCATATCTTATCTTGCTGGTCTTTTTTTCTACTCTCCTCTTTTGCTCCTTAAGTCCATCGAACAACATAGAGTCCTGGAAGGTTTTCACCTATCACCACTTGTTCAAGGTAAACATCTTCCTGATAACGCGGGAAGATCAATCTCCTCTTCTAGGTCAAAAAATCCTTGAGCTCCAATATTCCAAGCTAGTAGCTTCTTTCTTCCATCGAAATTGATACACATTAGTCTAGTCTTCTTCCAACCTTAATTTTGTAAAGATCTCATTATGAATTCTTGTAAAGGGATGAGGTGCAGCCAGATGATGACTTAGTGGAAAGTGCAGCCTTAACTAAGTGGACGCAGTATTTTTGGCTGTTCCGGAATTTTTAGACATATGGATCATGTTCTATGAGTTGCAGGATGTTATTTGTGGATGGTTGGTCTAGTCGGAAAAAATAGATGGACTTCTATTTTTAGACATACTGGGCAGAATCTATTTTTAGATTGCCAGTCTAAAAATAGATATGTCGAATATTATTAGCTCTTAATAATATTTGGACTCTAAA
Source organism: Pinus albicaulis (assembly GCA_034641835.2). NCBI lineage: Eukaryota > Viridiplantae > Streptophyta > Pinopsida > Pinales > Pinaceae > Pinus > Pinus albicaulis. Next base: position 870,759,582 of record CM076572.1, read on the forward strand.
TATTATCTTATCCTCTTGGAGCACTTCAGTTAAGTGCACAGATGTGGCACATGCAGCTGACAGAAGGAATTACGCTATTCCTAGGGTTTAGTGGAGCTATTGCAAGTTGACTTCAGTTAGAACTCATGTGACAGAGTTTGGTGGAGTTGATTGAGGAAGTTAGTGGAGTTGTGTTTAGTTTAACTCAGTTAAACATAGTTGAGCTAGTTGTATCTAGTCTAACTGATTGATACACTAGTGAGAGTGGTGTGAATTAATTATTAATTAATTCACTAATTATTAACTCATAAATCAAATAAAGAATACATCAGTTAACTTCAGTGCATGGACAGTTTCAGTGGAGACCAGTGAAGAGGTAGGTGAAAGAGCAGTGTGACTATCAGTTGTGACTATACTGGTGCATGAGTTTGCACCACACATTGATGGAGATGCCAATGAGGATTGCGCGGTACACACCAGGTGGATTCGAACTCAGATTGGGCCATTATTCATCTTGGATTGCGCAGTAGAGGTAGGCTAACAGGTGGAGCAGATTGGAGCATGTGTTTTGTGAGATCTGAGCTTGTGTAGTGTGTAACAATTGGAGATTGTACTGAGAGCTTGTGAGGAGTTTGTACAATGATTGTTACATGATATCTATCATTATAATATACAGATAGTTGGGGGTTTTCAGCTTTAAGCTTTCCCATAAATATTGTGTTTATATGTGTGATTATTTGTGGTTTTAATGTGCGCATGCGATTGTTTAATTTCCGCAAATTGATGATCAATAGTAGAAGAGGTTATGTATTATGCATGAAGCTCAAATAGTGTGTGATTAGGATAATCTCGGTGAATAATTTAACATTTATTCAAATTTATACATGGTATCAGAGCGATATTGATCATTGGAGCAATTGCAAAACATTGAAGCGGTTGAGTTTTGTGCTGGTGGAATTCGAATTTGCAGCAGTGTTTTCTTGGTGTCGAAGTTGAGATGTCTTTCAACGGATTGCAATTGGAGTATGCCCTTGAGGGCAGCTCAAATTATATTTCATGGAAGGACAGGATGGAGGCGGTGCTGGATGACAATGGGTTGAAGGAGTTCATAGATGCAGAAATTCCAAAACCTACTTCTAGTGATGCTGCCGTACTTGACGCATGGCAAAAGAAGACAGAAAAGTGTCGAAGGATTCTGTTGGAGGGCGTGAAGGATCACATAGTATCCAGCCTTCATGGTAAGGCTTCTCCATTCTTGATGTGGAAAGCCTTGACAAATTTATTCCAAAGCAAGAGCGACCAGAGGAAGTTGGCGCTCAAGGATAAACTCAGAAACATAAAGATGGAGAAAGGCGACAGTATGCCCAAGTACCTCACGAAGTTCATCCAATGCAGGGATGAGCTGGGAAGTGTGGGGGTAACTGTTGATGATGAGGACTTGGTGAGCTTGGCTCTCCTTGGGCTTCCGAAGAGTTGGCATTCCTATCAGGACTCTGTCAATGGTCGGGAGAAATTGCCAGGATGGGAGCGACTTTGGTCGGATCTTGTGCAAGAGGAGATAAGGTGGAGTACCAGGGACGGATCGTCATCAAAGAACTCTGATGAAGAGAATTGCGCTTTGGCTGCCAAAGCAAAGAAGGGGAAGAGCAAGAAAGCTTCTCATTCCGGTGCGAAAGGCAAGAAGCAGGACATGTCCAAGGTGAAGTGCTTTCACTGTCACCAACACGAACATTATGCCACAAATTGTCCGCAGAAGAAGAAAAATAAGTAGGCTGCTGGATCTGCAGCTGGAGAGGCCTTAGCCTCACAGTTTGAGCTGGATTTTTCGCTGATCGCATGCTTGGTCTCAATTGTGGCGGGATCAGTGTGGTTTCTGGACAATGGTGCGTCTTTTCACATGACAGGAGATCGAGATTTGTTTGCTGATCTGGATGAGAAAGATCTTGGAGTGCACATCGAGATGGGCGATGATGGTAGATACAGTGCGACCGGTATCGGTACCATTTCCTTTGAGAGGGAGTCTGGTAAACGCTTCGTATTGAAGGAAGTGATGCATGTTCCAGGATTGAAGAAGAATCTGATCTCGGTGGCCATGTTAGAAGACAAGGGATATGATGTTGTATTTAGCGAGGGAAAGACTTTCCTGTGCAGTAAGGCAACTGGTGAAACCCAGAGGATAGGGGTTCGAGTTAAGAACCTTTATCAATTGCAGGTAGATGGCTGCGTAGCAATGGCAGGCAAGGCAGAAGGAGTGGTGAGCCGGGATGATGGCGAGTTGTGGCACCGGAGATTGGGCCACCTTCACCATGGAGCTTTGAAGATACTGCAACAGATTTCTACTGGGCTTCCTAAAGGCACTCTTGCACAGTCAGATCAATGCAAGGGGTGTACCTTGGGAAAATTTGTGAAAGCCACCTTTCACGAGAAGGATAGTCGCGCCACGACGATCCTTGAGAGAATTCACACAGACGTGTGTGGACCTTTCTCAGTAGCTTCGACAGCAAAGCACAGGTATTATGTGATATTTGTTGATAATTTTTCTCGTAAGTGCTGGATCTTCTTCATGCAGAAGAAGAGCGAGACATACTCAAAGTTCTGTGAGTTCAAGGCACTGGTTGAGAAAGAATCGGGGAAGCAGGTGAAGGCTCTTAGGAGCGATAATGGTGGTGAATTCATCTCTGGCGAATTCAAGGACTTTTGCAGCGAAGAAGGAATTTGAAGAGAGCTCATAGCACCTCATAACCCACAGCAGAGCGAGGTTGCTGAGCGAAAGAACAGAATGATCGTGGGTGCTGCACGGGCGATGTTGCATGATCAGGGCCTTCCCATACACTTGTGGGCTGAGGCATGCAATACTGCAGTATATGTGTAGAACCGTTGTCCTCACAAGATACTTGGCATGAGTACACCCGAGGAGGCGTTTTCTGGTAAGAAGCCTGATATTTCCCATTTGAGGATTTTTGGTTCACTTGTTTACATTCATGTGACGAAGGATGCCAGGAAGAAGCTGGAGCTGACCGCAGAGGTTGGGATATTTGTGGGGTACACTGATACGCCCCACAACTATCGTGTGTATTTTCCAGACAGTCACAAGACTGTTGTGCGACGAGATATCAAATTTCAGAAGGAGAAAGCCATGAAGTGTTCGCTTGAGAGGGAGCCACACTTGCATGTAGATGAGGAGATATTAGTTCCTAAGGGTGAGCCTCAGGATGTGGATTAGCCACAAGAGGAGGGTCATGGAGTGGAAGAGACCACTCAGGCAGCGCCAACCATCAGAGGGTGGAAGCGCACTGCAGAAGCTGAGCGACTGGATCAAGATGCAGAAAGGTTGTAGGAGCACCTATAGCACAGCATAGACAGAGACAGTCACCTGACCGGTATACTGGATACATGGCTCTTGTGAGCAAGTGTATCATGACAGAGCCATCCTCTTTCGAGGAAGCTGTGGAGGACCCCGCATGGGTAGATTCCAATGTGGAAGAGTATGATTCGATTGTCAGAAACAGTGCATGGGAGATTGTCCCAAGGTCGGAGGGTAAATCAGTGGTGGGTTCGAGATGGATCTACAAAGTGAATCAGGCATCTGACGGGAGTGTGGAGAAGTATAAGGCAAGATTTTTTGCTCGAGGCTTTTCACAAATTGAGGGGATCGATTATGAGGAGACCTTTGCACCTGTCGCAAGCTATTCTTCCATATGGACGATTCTTCCTCTCTCAGCACAGATGGGGTGGCACATTCATCAGATGGATGTGAAGACTGCGTTCCTCAATGGGGTGATTGAGGAGGAGGTGTACATAGAGCAGCCCGAAGGTTTCGAGATCTTTAGTAGCGAGTCGCATGTGTGCAGGCTCAAGAGAGCGTTGTATGGGTTGAAACAACAACCCGTGCTTGGTACACACGGATAAACAGTTATTTCACTGGACTTGGATTCTCCAAGAGTGAGGCGGATCCTAACCTATACCAGATTGTGGTGGAGGGTAAGTTGCTGATCATTGTACTTTATGTAGATGATTTGATTTTGACAGGTGATGAGTTGTTGATACACTCATGCAAGGATGATCTTGCAAAGGAGTTTGAGATGAAGGACTTGGGCCTCCTTCATTATTTCCTGGGATTGGAAATTTGGCAGCGCAGTGGTGGACTGTTTGTTTCTCAGGGTAAGTATTCCCGGGAGATACTGGAGAAGTTCAACATGCATGGCTGCAAGCCTGTTGATAATCCTCTTCCTGGTGGTTGGAGGAAGGAGGATGCTACTTCGTGAGGTAGTGGATGCCATTGTTCATACAAGCCAGTTGAAGTTGGGGTCTTTTTAGTATCTGGAGTCGATACATGACTTGGGCATAATACTATGATGTTAGCTTGACTTTCACAAGCTATGGTTAAGCCAACCAAGCTCTTCTAGAAGGCAGGCAAGCATGTACTGAGATATCTCAGAGGCACATCAGGATATGGATCATGGTATAGACAGTCGGATGAGGTGAAGTTGTGTGGCTTCACGGATGCAGATTGGGCAAGGATCCCAACGGACAGAAAGAGCACATCTGGAGGGATTTTCAGTATCGAGTCGACAGCAATTTCTTGGTACAGCAGGAAGCAGAGATCCGTGGCACTTAGTTCAGCAGAGGCCGAGTATATGGCAGCAAGTTTGGCTGCATGCGAGGCTATATGGATGAGGAAGATCCTGGTCAGGTTGTTCGGTTCACACTTAGAGGCTACTGTGATTTATTGTGATAATCAGAGTTGCATCAAACTCTCGATTAATCCAATATTTCATGATAGATCTATACACATTGACATCCGGTATCATCATATCAGAGATTGTGTGCAGCGGAAGATCATGTTACTTTCATACATTCCCATGGAGGATCAGGATGCTGATATCTTGACGAAGGCGCTCACCAGGACCAAATTCGAATACCACAGGGGCAGGATAGGGGTTGCAGATAATCCTTATCTTGTTGAGAGGGAGTGTTGAGATTACAACAAGATGATGAGCTTAGTGGAAAGAAGTCGCCTTCACTAAGTGGGCCCGCAGGCTATTTTTGGCAGAAAGTCTATTTTTAGACATGTCGATCATATTCTATGAGTTGCAGGATGCTATTTGTGGATGGTTGGTCAAGTTGGAAAAATAGATGGACTTCCATTTTTAGACATATTGGGTGGAATCTATTTTTAGATTGCCGGTCTAAAAATAGATATGTCAAATATTATTAGCTCTTAATAATATTTGGACTATAAACATTATCTTATTCTCTTGGAGCACTTCAGTTAAGTGCACAGATGTGGCACAGGAGCTGACAGAAGGAATTACGCTATTCCTGAGGGTTAAGTGGAGCTATTGCATGGAGACTTCAGTTAGAACTCATGTGACGGAGTTTGGTGGAGTTGATTGAGGTAGTTGGTGGAGTTGTGTTCAGTTTAACTCAATTAGACACAGTTGAGCTAGTTGTATCTAGTCTAACTGATTGATACACTAGTGAGAGTGGTGTGAATTAATTATTAATTAATTCACTAATTATTAACTCATAAATCAACTAAATAATACATCAGTTAACTTCAGTGTATGGACAGTTTCAGTGGAGACTAGTGAAGAGGTAGGTGAAAGAGCAGTGTGACTATCAGTTGTGACTATACTGGTGCATGAGTTTGCACCACACATTGATGGAGATGCCAATGAGTATTGTGCAGTGCATACCAGAGGGATTCAAACTTAGATTGGGCCATTATTCATCTTGGATTGTGCAGTAGAGGCAGGCTAACAGGTGGAACAGATTGGAGCATGTGTTTTGTTAGATCTGAGCTTGTGTAGTGTGTAACAATTGGAGATTGTACTGAGAGCTTGTGAGGAGTTTGTACAATTATTGTTACATGATATCTATCATTATAATATACATATAGTTGAGGGTTTTCAGCTTTAAGCTTTCCCATAAATACTGTGTTTATATGTGTGATTGTTTATGGTTTTAATGTGCGCATGCGATTGTTTATATTTCCGCAAATTGATGATCAATAGTAGAAGAGGTTATGTATTATGCATGAAGCTCAAATAGTGTGTGATCAGGAAAATCTCGGTGAATAATTTAACAATTATTCAAATTTCTACATGGTATCAGAGCGATATTGATCATTGGAGCAATTGAAAGACATTGAAGCAGTTGAGTTTTGTGCTAGTGGAATTCGAATTTGCAGCAGTGTTTTCTTGGTGTCGAAGTTGAGATGTATTTCAACGAATTGCGACTGGAGTATGCCCTTGAGAGCATCTCGAATTATATTGCATGGAAGGACAGGATGGAGGCGGTGCTAGATGACAATGGGTTGACGGAGTTCATAGATGCTGAAGTCCCAAAGCCTAATTCTACTGATTCTGTCGTACTTGATGCATGGCAAAAGAAGACATCAAAGTGTCGAAGGATTCTGTTGGAGGGTGTGAAGGATCATGTAGTATCCAACCTTCATGGTAAGGCTTCTCCATTCTTGATGTGGAAAGCCTTGAAAAATTTATTCCAAAGCAAGAGCGACCAAAGGAAGTTAGCGCTCAAGGATAAACTCAGAAACATAAGCAGGATGATGGATTTGCAGCTGGAGAGGCCTTAGCCTCGCAGTTTGAGCTGGATTTTTTGCTGATCGCATGCTTGGTCTCAAGTGTGATGGGTTCAGTGTGGTTTCTGGATAATGGTGCGTCTTTTCACATGACAGGAGATCAAGATTTGTTTACTGATTTGGATGAGAAAGATCTTGGAGTGCACATCAAGATGGGCGATGATGGTAGATACAGTGCGACTGGTATTGGTACCATTTCCTTTGAGAGGGAGTCTGGTAAACCCTTCGTATTGAAGGAAGTGATGCATGTTCCAAGATTGAAGAAGACTCTTATCTTTGTGGCAATGTTAGAATACAAGGGATATGATGTTGTCTTTAGCGAGGGAAAGGCTTTCCTGCACAGTAAGGCAACTGGTGAGACCCGGAGGATAGGGGTTCGAGTTAAGAACCTTTATCAATTGCAGGTAGATGGCTGTGCAGCAATAGCAGGCAAGGCAGAAGGAGTGGTGAGCCGTGATGATGGCGAGTTGTGGCACCAGAGATTGGGCCACCTTCACCACGGAGCTTTGAAGATATTGCAACAGATTTCTACTGGGCTTCCTAAAGGCACTCTTGCACAATCAGATCAGTGCAAGGGGTGTACCTTGGGAAAATTTGTGAAAGCCACCTTTCATGAGAAGGATAGTCACGCCACGAAGATCCTTGAGAGAATTCATAGAGACGTGTGTGGACCTTTCTCAGTAGCTTCGACAACAAAGCACAGGTATTATGTGATATTTGTTGATGATTTTTCTCGTAAGTGCTGGATCTTCTTCATGCAAAAGAAGAGCGAGACATACTCAAAGTTCTGTGAGTTCAAGGCACTGGTTGAGAAAGAATCGGGGAAGCAGGTGAAGGCTCTTAGGAGCGACAATGGTGGTGAATTCATCTGGGTGGGACTTTTTACGGCGAGGGAATTTGAAGAATGCAGCACCTCCATAAACCACGACGAACGGGGTTGGTGGCTGGAAGAACAAAACGATCGTGGGTGTTGCATGGAGGCGATGTTGCCATCGTCGGGGCCTACCCATTCACTTATGGGCGGAGGCATGCAATATTGAAGTATATGTGCAAGATACGTTGCTCCTCACGGGATACTTGGCATGGTACACGGCTTGGGCGTTTGAGAAGAAAGCTTTGATATTCCCATTTGAGGATTTTTTGGTTCTTTTGTTTCTGTTCATGTGTGATGAAGTGCCGGGGAAGAAGGCTGGAGCCGACCGCGAGAGGTTAAGGGATGTTTGTGGGAGCCTGCTTGATACACCCCACAACTATCGTGTGTATTTTCCGGACAGTCATGAAACATTTGTGTAACTTGAGGATATCAAATTATGGGGAGAAAGCCTTGAAGTGTTCGCTTGAGAGGGAGCCACACTTGCATGTAGATGAGGAGCTATTAGTTCCTAAGGATGAGCCTCAGGATGTGGATCAGCCATAAGAGGAGGTTCATGGAGTGGAAGAGACCACTCAGGCAGCGCCAACCATCAGAGGGCAGAAGCGTACTACAGAAGCTGAGCAACTGGCTCAAGATGCAGAGAAGGTTGTAGGAGCACCTACAACACAGCACAGACAGAGACAGTCACCTAACCGGTATACTGGATACATGGATCTTGTGAGAAAGTGTATCGTGACAGAGCCATCCTCTTTCGAGGAAGTTGTGGAGGACCCTGCATGGGTAGATGCCATGGTGGAAGAGTATGATTCGATTATCAGAAATAGTGCATGGGAGATTGTCCCAAGGCCGGAGGGTAAATCAGTGGTGGGTTCGAGATGGATCTACAAAGTGAAGTAGGCAGCTGATGGGAGTGTGGAGAAGTATAAGGAAATATTTTTTGCCTGAGGCTTTTCACAGAATGAGGGGATCGATTATGAGGAGACCTTTGCACCTGTCGCAAGGTATTCTTCCATACAGACGATTCTTGCTCTCTCAGCGCTGATGGGGTGGCACATTCATCAGATGGATGTGAAGACTGCGTTCCTCAATCGGGTGATTGAGGAGGAGGTGTACATAGAGCAGGCCGAAGGTTTCGAGATCTTCAGCAGCAAGTCGCATGTGTGCAGGCTCAAGAGAGCATTGTATGGGTTAAAACAAGCACCTTGTGCTTGGTACACACGGATAGACAGTTATTTCACCAGACTTGGATTCTCCAAGAGTGAGGCGGATCCGAACCTATACCAGATTGTGGTGGAGGGTAAGTTGCTGATCATTGTACTTTATGTAGATGATTTTATTTTGACAGGTGATGAGCTATTGATACTCTCATGCAAGGAGGATCTTGCAAAAGAGTTTGAGATGAAGGACTTGGGCCTCCTTCATTATTTCCTGGGATTGGAAATTTGGCAGCACAGTGATGGACTGTTTGTTTCTCAAGGCAAGTATGCCCGGGAGATACTGGAGAAGTTCAACATGCATGGCTGCAAGCTTGTTGATACTCCTCTTCCTGGTGGATGGAGGAAGGAGGATGCTACTTCAGCGGAGGTAGTGGATGCCACTGTTTATCGACAGTTGGTGGGGTCGCTTATGTATCTGATCAATACATGACCCGACATATGCTATGCTGTTAACCAGCTTTCAAAAGCTATGGTTAAGACAACCAAGCTCTTTTGGAAGGCAGGGAAGCATGTATTGAGACATCTCAGAGGCACATCGGGATATGGATTGTGGTACAGATAGTTGGATGAGGTGAAGCTGTGTGGCTTCATAGATGCAGATTGGGTAGGGAGCCCAACGGACAGAAAGAGCACATCTGGAGGGATTTTTAGTATCAGGTCGATAACAGTTTCTTGGTACATCAGGAAGCAAAGATCCGTGGCACTCAGTTCAGTAGAGGTCGAGTATATGGTAGCGAGTTTGGCTGCATGCGAGGCTATTTGGATGAGGAAGATCCTGGTCGGGTTGTTCAGTTCACACTTAGAGCCTATTGTGATTTATTGTGATAATCAGAGTTGCATCAAAGTCTCATTTAATCCAGTATTTCATGATAGATCTAAACACATTGACACCCGGTATCATCATATCAGAGATTGTGTGCAGCGGAAGATCATGTTACTTTCATACATTCCTACGAAGGATCAGGATGCTGATATCTTGACGAAGGTGCTCACCAGGAGCAAATTCGAATACCACAGGGACAGGATAGGGGTTGCAAATAATCCATATCTTATTGAGAGGGAGTGTTGAGATTGCGACAAGATGATGAGCTTAGTGGAAAGGAGTCGCCTTCACTAAGTGGGCCCACAGTCTATTTTTGGCGCAAAGTCTATTTTTAGACATATGGATCATGTTCTATGAGTTGCAGGATGCTATTTTTGGATGGTTGGTCGTGTCAGGAAAATATATGGACTTTTATTTTTAGACATACTTGGCGGAATCTATTTTTAGATTGTCAGTCTAAAAATAGATATGTCGAATATTATTAGCTCTTAATAATATTTGGACTCTAAATATTATCTTATCCTCTTGGAGCACTTCAGTTAAGTGCACAGATGTGGCACATGCAGCTGACAGAAGGAATTACGCTATTCCTAGGGTTTAGTGGAGCTATTTCATGTTGAATTCAGTTAGAACTCATGTGACAGAGTTTGGTGGAGTTGATTGAGGAAGTTAGTGGAGTTGTGTTTAGTTTAACTCAGTTAAACATAGTTGAGCTAGTTGTATCTAGTCTAACTGATTGATACACTAGTGAGAGTGGTGTGAATTAATTATTAATTAATTCACTAATTATAAACTCATTAATCAACTAAAAAATACATCAGTTAACTTCGGTGCATGGACAATTTCAGTGGAGACCAGTGAAGGAGCCGTTGAAAGGCGATGTATTATCGGTTGTAGATATGCGGGTGCATGAGTTTGCACCACACCGTGATGGAGATGCCAATGAGGATTGCGTAGTGCATACCAGAGGGATTCAAACTCAGATTGATCCATTATTCATCTTGGATTGCGCAGTAGAGGCAGGCTAACAAGTGGATCAGATTGGAGCATGTGTTTTGTTAGATCTGAGCTTGTGTAGTGTGTAACAATTGGAGATTGTACTGAGAGCTTGTGAGGAGTTTGTACAATGATTGTTACATGATCTCTATCATTATAATATACATATAGTTGAGGGTTTTAAGCTTTAAGCTTTCCCATAAATACTGTGTTTATATTTGTGATTGTTTATGGTTTTAATGTGCGCATGCGATTGTTTATATTTCCGCAAATTGATGATCAATAGTAGAAGTGTTTATGTATTATGCATGAAGCTCAAATAGTGTGTGATCAGGAAAATCTCGGTGAATAATTTAACAGTTATTCAAATTTCTACAGGGATACTT